>JAMZAV010001807.1:0-70000 GCA_024449915.1 Sweltsa coloradensis
GTCTCAAAATGCTATCTTTGTAATTCTAAATTGTCATTGTTTAATAAGTAAATAAAACATCATAAATAGTACCTTGAGTGTTTACAAGTTTATTAAAAAACAATACAATAATGTGACTGCACGGTGGTAGAAACCATTTTGATTAATTGAAGTTCTAGCACGGGGAGGATTGAGGATGACACCTGTGTTCTGGCGATTGAGTTGTCTAGGGTGAATTGGAATTCTGTTGTACGGGTTGAGGTCTGTTTCTCCAGTTAACATTTTCCTTAGTAAAATGAGGTCAGCTTGTTTACAATAATTTTTAATTGACGGGAGGTTACATCGAGTTAGACGCTCAGTCGCACTATCTGAGTAATTGTTCTTCATTAGGAACCATGGAGCCTATACGATTGAAAAACTCCCTATACGGTAGTTTTAGTAGAGATTTGTGGGCGCTGCCATCTTGGCTGTGACGTCACGGAAGTGCTTCTAGAAACTCGTTTCCACCATGCAGCACATGTTAGCACAGCATCTTCATGGCGCCAACAAAAACAACCGTATAAGTGGTTTTCGATGGTGCAAAACATGTTTCCATGTGGCTGCAAGTCTTTTAGCATTGTCCCGTGTATTCATGTTGTGTTTCCGTTTCTCCATCTCCACCGCCTCTATTACGATTCGGGGCACTTCATGTTCCACTTTGGCTAAGGTTTTAGCTTCATCAAAGTTAATCCAGTGCTCCTTGTCGTCCTTGTCCTTGTCTTGTGTCCCTGTGGACATGTTTTTAGGCCGTCCACTTCCGACACAAAAGAGTTGACAAGAGGAAGAAAACTCAACAAGAACCCCTTGAGCCATCTACTTGTACGCTGAGGTCATCTAACAAGTAATAGGGTGTGTTGATGTCTTCACAGTTTTTAAAATATCTGGATGTATATAATTTGTTGTCATTAGTACCTATGTTTTCTAAGCTATTTAGTTTTGTCTATGTATCTAGTTGCAGTGTATGTTATGAAGTAAGGTTTTGTTTGTTTTTGATATTGTTTTATGTTTTAAATTTCCTTGAAGATGAGCAGGGAGAACTGCCCGAAACGTCGGAACTAATAATAAAACCACACGGACTACCCGATAATACATTGTCTGCATATTCAATTCGTGAAAGTCTGCGATATAACATATATATTTATATACACATATTATTATTTTTTTTACTATTATTAATTTTTTCTTATTTTTATTATTATTATTATTATTATTATTATTATTATTATTATTATTATTATTATTATTATTATTATCATCATAGTGGTTCTTTATTGTTTTAACAATCTCAGGTACATTTGCGTCCTGGTATACACAAGGCGGGGTAAGGCCCAAGCCCAACAAAAGTTTACATTATAACAGCGTGAAAACATAAGTATAGTACACATATTATTGTAGACAAATTAATCAAATTAACAAAATAATAATAAAGATGAGTGTGATAACAAAATCAATAAAAGTTTCTATCTATAAAACAAGCAATTGTATGGCAAAATCTTTTAAAGAGAAAGAGAGATAGATAGATAGATAGATAGATAGATAGATAGATAAGGGTCTTTATTGTAAGGCGGGATTAAGGCTAGTGAAGCCTTATCTTCCATCCAACCTAATACTAAGACTACTAAGAGAGAGAGAGAGAGAGAGAGAGAAAGAGAGTGATTACTGCAAAAATCTTCTGACTATGTGGCACGTTTGAAGGATGACTGCTTTCTGCATGCTGATGTAGAGATTTGGAGACAGACCCAGGCATTGTAGGCTGGCAGAGAGGGAAGATGGTATGACTCCAGTGGCTGAGATCACGATCGGCACGACAGTAACAGTTTTCATTTTCCAAATTCTTGTTATTTCTTTACTTAAATTTTGATATTTTTCCACCTTAGTGTTCTCGGTGTTCTCAATATTTTTACTCATGGGGATCGCAATGTCAATCAGATATGTAATACTGTTAGATTTATCGCATAAAATGATGTCCGGTTTGTTGTGGTCTATGGTTTTGTCTGTTATAACCTGTTTATCCCAATACATTATAAATTCTGCATTTTCGATCACAGGTGCAGGAGAATACTTGTAATAAGGAGGTGGATTGACAAGTAGATGTGCGTTCATTCCAAAATGTTGATAAACTATCTTTGCTACCTGATTATGCCTACCACGTGTTGGCAATTGAAGGACACCCAGCTATAACATGGTCTATTGTCTCCGTAAACTTTTTGCATTTTCTACACATATCATTGTCATTGGATTTTGATGATGATTTTTTTATAGTTGTTAGTATGTATAACCTGATCTTGGATGGCGAACATAAATCCTTCGGTTTCAGCAAACAAATCTCCTTTGTGAATCCATCTTTTTGATTTAACAATGTCAATATTTGGCTGCTGGATGCTTTTCGGGTATCTCCCATGAAGTGATTTAGTATTCCCGACATTCATCTTCATATTTAAATCTTCTATGTATATTTCTGGATGGAAAGAATCGTCATTTAGCCTGAGGGGAGTTATAGTTTTATCTCGGAGTTTAAGTTCTTGGTGATAATGGAATGTAGAATTAAGAAAATATGATCTGAGTTTTATGAACTTCCGAATAGCACAATGACCGAATATTTACCAATCCTTTCCACCCTTTCCCCGTGGTATTTTAAACCCTTTCAGAAGATGCTTTTGGGTGGTGAGTTCTGAAAAGGTCATTTTGTCTTCTTTTTAAAAAACGATCTTTTTATTTTTTTATTTTTTTATTTTTTTGTCTCTGTAATTTTACACTTTAACAAAAATTACAAATGAAACGGGAAAGCAGGCCTTTTTGGGGCCCATTCACCGCAGTGATCCTTTTTCCTTCTACACATTAATAAAAAAATAAAAAAACAAAATTCTCTTAAAAAGGACGTAATGATAAGGTGAAAGGGATATACAGTTTTTTAAATATGATAGAAAAAAATGAAATGAACAATGTTTAATCCCGGTATAAAGATCCATTTGTCTTGGGCGGGGGTCGAAAACATGGGTCAATCGGGCAACCATTTGTCATTTAGGTTTTAAATGGCCCTTTTAAACGCCTTATCAGAGATCCGTGCTCACGAATGTCCAAAGGAGGGATTTCCCAAAAACACGGGGCCCCTCTCGGGAAAAAATGCCCTTTGATAACCATCTATCTAGGCCCTCAAGTCCACATCGGCCCACTTCAAAACCCCAAAATAAAAAGGAAAGATTGGAAAAGCCCAGGGGGCATTTAATCCCTTTGTTTTTATAGCTTCCTTTAACATTTTTTTTTAAAAGATAGTTTTAACTCTAGTTCATACTTTTTTTTAAAATACTTTTTTTAAATTCCTTGGGGTTTAAAAGAATAATGTTTTCCTCTTCCTAGGTTTTGTATCTTTTTCGCTATTGTTTATTTTGGGAATTTTTCTTGACCGACAAATTTTGGAAATTGTCAGTTTCTTGCAATTTTCCTTTTTTTATATGCATTGAAGCCCATTTATCTAATCCAAACCCCATATGAATGTCTTCATGAAAAATTTACAATGTCAATTTAAAAATTTTGAGCTTTTCTTTTGTTTTTCCCCTACTTTTTTAAAAATCCCATATACAGCAGATGTTTATCCTTGTCATTTTTTCTTTACAGGTGGGGCGATATCCAGTTTTGTTTGTTTAAAGTAGCCTGTACTGGGTTTTAATGCGAGAAAAAACCATAGGGGCTGGGGGTTTCCCCCCTGGAAGATCCCCCCTTTTATTGCCATATTTTCAATTTTAACGTTTTGAATTGGTTTTGTATTTATTAATTCTCCATAAATTCATGAATGCTTAAGCACCGTGTTAAAACTGGGGATTTACCTTTAAAAATCAAAAATTTTGATTAACCAATCGTGCGGAACCGAATCAAATGCTTTTTTTGTAGTCTATGAAAGCTACTGATGTTTCCCCTTTTTTTATCATTTGCATAATTTTTAACAATACTATAAATTTATAAGCTGCTTTTTACATCCAATGCTTTTTTGTGTGCCCTTTCTGTTCCCACCAAAAATTTTCATGTTCTGATAAATGTTCTGTTAAATTTTAAAGGTAAGATTGATTTGTTTTATAAATGGTTGGAAAGAAGTGAGGGGTCTAAATTTTTTTGGGGTCCGATCGTCCCCCTTCTTGAATATCAATTGTTATACCTTGATAAAGAACCTGGAAAAATGATGGGTGGGGAAAAAGTACTTGGTTAAAAAAATCCTTTTAGTTTAAAAGCACGGCTTTTAGTTTTTTCCCCCAAAAGTTCTGTTTTCCCTCTACTCCGGAGCTTTCCAATTATGAGTTTTTTTTATTGCATATGTAAGTCGTCTTTTTTTACTATTCTGGATTTCCTCAATTTCATCTTTCTTTGTTCTATATAGGAAGCCATTCGGCCTCGGGGTTAAAGTTTTTTGGTTTTGCCCAAATGTTGCCCCAATATTCCTCCAAGGCTTCTTTAGTAGGAGGGGAAAATTTTGTCGTTGTCAACCATAACTTTTTTTCCTATTTTCCGAAAAAACAGTTTTTTCATTACCTTAAACATTTTGTTTTCTTCGTGTCTCCTGCACACTGCACATTTTTTTTAAGGTGCCGCTAGAGCTTTAAATTTTTGTTTTAGTGCCCAAAATAGTTTAATTTTTAATCAAAATCTTTTTCCATGGATATTTTCCCGGCTTTCTAAAAAACACGGGTTTTAACTTTTCCTCGGGACCCGTTTTTGTTATTTCTAGATATGCTGTTAAATGCCCAAATATCCCTCTTGTACTTGATTCTATGTTCTACCTTTTTTTCCCATTTTTCCCCCCTTTTTGGTTTAGTCCTATTTTTTTTCTGTTTCTTGGTTGGAAAAGGTAAAAGTTGAACTTCTCTGCTACGTGACTGTCCAAAAAATCAGCCAGTAAATTTTCATAAAAATGGGTTTGGGATCAAAATTCTTAAATATTTTTCCCAATATTTATTCAGACAGGAAAATTTTAAATGCATATTTTTTTATTTGTAATAATCTTTGGGAAAGTTCGGTCTCTTTTTTAAAGGGAAATGTGTTCAAATTTGCTAATTTGTTCAAAAATGCTATTCTTATATTTCTGCGTCGGTTCCATCATTATTTTTTTCTAAACCGTCTTTCCTATGGCCTGAACCTCATGCAACGTGCGGGTGGCTAACGTCGTCAGATTCGAGTTATTCGTCTGAATATTTCTACCCGACTTCTCGTCTTATTTGGTCGATTACATCTTGCCTGAGATATTGCTATTTTAAAAAATTTTATGAAATCTTCTAAACTTTTTTTTCTGTTATTTCAGCTTGGAAATTGTGTGGTATGCTCCCCGTATAAAGCTGTCTCCATCCCGGGAAAACTCGTCTTTTCATTTGTTCACCCCAAAGAAGGAGCGAAAAACATTTTTTGTTCATTTTTCCCGTGACCCCTTTTGTTCTTTTTTGCGTCTCCGTTCGTTTTTTTTCTGGGAAGACTACTGGGGCCGGTATTTTGAGTGGCCGTGGCCCTAGAATGCAAAGGGTTCTTCAGATCTCTCTCCATTCCCATTAGTTTTTTAAACTTTTGTCATAAATTTGTATACCAGATTTAATTATTATTTTTTTTTATTGATGTATTTCATACAAACTCGGTCAAAAACCGGGGCTAAAAATGTTTCGACTTACGTCAAGTACTTCCAGGGATTATATTTCAACCTACATTATTATTTGTCTTAACTCTAACTAAAATAGTCTTTTCTCATTTATAATATAGTTTTGTTGTAGATGATGTTTTCTTTTGCGGTACGGTCGTGGCCGTTTCTCGTCGCCATCCTAGATTTGCTCTTTGGGGCTATGGGAAAACCCGAAAACCGTCAGGATGGGGAAACTGTCTAGGAATCTCGAAAATATCATTCTTTGTTTTTAAATTTACAAATTTCTAACTGTTGAGTATTACTGCCTTTTTAGTCTCGATGAAACATTGGGTGGGAAAATCTATTTTTAATGCTTTCATTAGCTTTTTCCGTATATGCCCCTTAGCCGATATCACGTATGGGATTGTATTTTCCTTTTTTTGTTTCCCCAAACTTCTTGATCTCAAATTTCAAGTTCACTATACTTGTCAAATTTTTTTTTTCATGTAGCTCGACGTTATGGCACATTGGGGCGCAAAAAAAAGAGTATTTCTTGTTTCTTCTTTTCAATTATAATTATATCCCTCGTTGGATGTATGTTTGGGCTGTTATAAAATTGCGATCGTAATTAAATTTGAATCTTTGCTACTATATTTCTCCCGGTTTTTTTTTTGTAGTAAGGTGTGTGTGTATCAATGAGGTTGTACTTTTTGTAGTTTTTTGGGGAAAAATGTTAGCTACTTGGTTATGTCTGTAAAAGGTAATCCGTTTGCATGTGACTGGGACCCCGGATATGATGTGTTGATGTTTTTCCCCTTAACTACATTTCTACATGATGTTTTTTGTCGCATCTTGTATAATGTTTTTTTATAATTTTCGTTGCAATCACTCTGTCTTGAAAAGCCCCCATAAAACTTTTTTTCTCCAAAAAATTCCCCCTTGTTTTAAACCCCCTATTTGATGCTTTAATATCTACGGACCCTTTTTAGTTCATCTAAGTCTCTTTGTAGGGTCTTTTCTGAGAGACGTAACTCTTTTGAAACGTCAGTTATGGTTTCCCCTTTTAGATTGACATTTTTGTTTGCGATTGAGTGGAGTTAATGATTTGTAGCTAGACCACAGCCTATCAGTGTTGATTGGGGGCTCTTTGTAAAAAAATATTTTCTTAAAAGTCTATTGTTTATAATACAAGTTTATTATTATTTTTATTTTATTATTATTATTATTATTTTTTTTATTATTATTTTTATTATTATTTTTTATTATATTATTTTTTTATTATTGATGAAAGGTTGAAGACTTTTTGCGGACCGTTTTTAATATTAGACGGTTTTTGGGGGCTTGACCCCCTTTATTAAAGTGTAATACCTACCTGTGTTATTCGCGCTTGACGTTCGCGCCTACTTTGGGCAATGCGGCTCACGTAGGGTGCAAACGTTCCCCAAACGGCAATAAAACAGGGATGTGTTTTTACACTCTTAATAACGCGGTACAAGTCCCCCAAAACCGTCTAATATTAAATTTTTATTATTATTTTATTATTATTATTATTATTATTATTAAAATTTTTATTTTTTTTTTTTTTTTTATTATTATTTTTATTTTATTACTAGGAAAACCTCAGTTGCGCGTTGTTGAGCGAGCCTGGGACGGCAGTACGACCCGGTACGACATTCTCTTAGCGTTTATTAAAAAAAAATAATGTAATTGCATACATATTTGTCAAAACGTAGTGCAGTATTTGCAAGAAACTTTTAATAATTGTGTATAAAAAAAACAAAAATTTAGTTTCCGACCCACGACGTGGACGTTTTGCTTTAGAGTCCCACCCCCACCCCCTTCTACTTTTCTTTTGTTACTAAATTAATAAATATAAAATACGAATAGTTGATTTTACTTTTAGGGGGCCCCTACGTTCACTTGGGTAAAAGGAAGGCTTTCAGCCTTTCTTCCCCCATTTCGCCTTTTTTGTAAAGTAAAATTTAATTTTTCAAAAAATTTAAACCTTTCAAAGAAAAAGGCGGGGAAAACATAAATTGTGTAATGAAGTATTAGATATGCCCACAAGCTCAGCCAAATGCAAAATCCTTTTGTGCCCCTCCTACAACTGCTTTGTCTAAGGTCATACCTTGCACTTGTGGATAGTTAAAGACCAGGCAAGTTTTAAGGGGGGAATTGGGGACGAGTGACTTGACAGATTTCTCGGTCCAGGCTCTTGATACGGAAAAATTTGGGAAATTTCGGTAGATGAAAAGATGGACCTTCGTACCAACAAAAATCAAACCAACACCGAGGGATGATAGCTGGTGGGTGTTGTTGGGAGTGTAGATAAAGTCTTTTACCGTGCCAGTGGGGCCATTGACGAGCCCTTGAGATGTCCAAAGATTTGATTTTAACATTACTCGGCTCCCCCGCGATAAGTAGATCACATTTTGTAAGCCTTGTGCACTGTCCTCTGTGCCATTTGAGGCAGTAGCACAGTTATGTTTAGCCGATATTTTAGCAATAGGGTTGCCGAGGACTTGAAGTTTTTCCATGTTATGAGTTTTAACTATATCTTTGGTTGGGCCAAGCGTGAGTGCATTTTCGAAAGTCTCTTTTTCTTGTGATGTTAACCCTCCGTCACTCGCGCGGAATTTCTTAACACCATCCCTCGCGTGGGGTTTGTCAAACCCCAAATTATTTTGGGCTGTAATTAGTGCAGAAGTATGTTTTGGATATTTCTGTCTGTGCTCATATGATTTGTGGAACTACTCTGTAGGTGGTTTTTACTGGGAGGACAGGGAAATAAAATGCCTATGAACCAGTTTTGTTTCACTTTTTAGTAATAAAGATGAACCAGTTAGTAAATTGCAAGAAGAATTTTTCCAAAATTCCAAAATTTCAAAATTTAAGCCAAAATAGCATTGAGTTTCCCTATGCTGTTACTGTAACGTGATCACTCGCGTGGGGTTTCAGAAACCCCAGCCAAGTTTAGACCGGCAATATAACGACACTAAAAGCCCTAATGATTAGAGGGTTACAAATTTTGCTAACAGATAGAGTGACTTGAAGGTACTGAGAATCTAGAGTCGGTAAAACAGTCTGATGCAGAGATACAGAGTCGAATGTAGACCCTGGGGTTTGTAGAACCCCACGCGAGTGACGGAGGGTTAATGATGTGTCAAATCGGGTTTGTAACAGCTGCCAATCGTCTTGTGTGGCGCTTCCATCGCTAAGTCGAAGTAGAAGTTGTCTGAATTGTTGTTGTTCGGGATTGTCTCCTGCCTGGCGTTGAACTTTTGAGAGAATGTGGCAGTGTTGAAAAGAGCGGTAGGCTAAAATGCCGTCATTTGTCAGTCCGTAATTACTTGGCTTGTCGCTATATAGTGCTCTGTCACATACTGGTGGTAGCTGCTTAATGTCACCAAACATATACATATACATATTTCCGAAAGGTTTTGAGCTATTATTGGGTTTTCCCTGACGGCATCGCTTGTCAGTCATAGCCATGAGAGTGCATCCAATCATGCTATATTCGTCTATTATAAGAAATGAACAGTCCTCCATTGATAGCTGAAACTTTCTGGCCTCTTTACCACTTAAATCAACAAATTTAGATGAATTAGTGCCAATGTGAAGTGAAGAATGAATTGTTCTGCCGTTGATGTTGAATGCTGCTACTCCTGTTGGAGCCACCAACATGTATGACTTGTCTCCTAATTCTTGTTTAAGTTTCTGCGTCATAACTTTGATTAGGGTGCTTTTCCCGGTTCCTGCAGTGCCCTGAACAATAACTCGTCTGATTATCGAGTCATCTTGTTGTAAATGTGATTTTATTGACGTAATTTGTTTTTGTAAGTGATCAAGTAGTTGTGTTTGTTCATCTGTGAAAGTGATATTATTTGAGACTTCATCTTTTGGAGTGACGACAACATGTTGTACGTCTTGTAAGAAACTCCCAACAGATTCAATACTTGGATAGTTAGCGTATGATTCGGACCAAGGGAAGGATAAATCAAACTCGCGCTGTCCGACTTCGCACTGAACAGAAACAGCATTGGGACCCATTCCAGCAACTTTCATCCACTCAGTCTGTTCTCTTTCAATCTCTATCTCTTCCCACTCATCATCACTGCCATCTTCTTCAGCATGTTCGACTCGCTCAGGCTGTTCGGCTGGAATGGTGAATCCCTCGGATTGAAACACGGATTGCCAAGTGTCGCCAAATGGATTTAACTCATCAATGTTGGTCCAGGATGATCTTAGAATTACTTGTTGTCTGTAATATTTTTCGTTTGAATCGAAATTGTCTGCGAGGTTAAGTTTTGGGAACACTCTAACGACAGCAGGTGTTTTTCTGCAAATCCATCGTGCTCTCCAATAATACTGTGAAGCAGCATTTAATAGAGTTAAGTTTGACATGTTAGGTGGTCGTTTTTGGTATCTGGCGATGAAACTTGTGTCGCTATCCATGTCAATCTCTGCATCGTCAGGGAGAAGAGGCACCCAGCTTTCAACATTAATACTTAATGAAACGAAACTTCTGCTGCAGTGATAGAGTGGATAACTCATTAGTAAATGGCAGCATTCTTGGGCAGATATATCTCGTTCCGCAATGGATTGTATGATAAGTTTTTGAACAGCGAGTTTGGCAGGATCATGTTCTTTAACGTTGGTCACCAGAATGTTTGACAGAAGGTCTTTGAATGATTGTGATTGTGGTTCACTCTTTGAGGCATATTTAGCAATGTAATTCACAACAGCATCTTTAGAAAGGACTGCTTGAATATCAATGTTTGCTCTCCAGGTCTGAATGATGAAAGTATTGTATCTGTTTAGAAGAGTATCGTTTCTTGCAGTTAGAAGAACATGTTGCGCCCGCTCATTTAGCGCCAACTGTGTTTGATCGCACATGGGAAATGGAAAGTTGAAGCGACAAGTTTTTATTTGAGAACCCCTTTTTTTTCGAAGACAGTAACCGTCTGTACATCGAGTGTGTCTTTGAACTTTGTTCAAAAGTGCAATTAAGTCGGCGTTTAAGTCAATGATATTTAAATATCGTGTTTGACATGGATGAATTAAAGATGGCGGTTCATTTAGTCCGGGATTCATGGTGGAAACAATGGGATCAAAGAAATCTATTATATCCTTGACCAATTCTGCGTCTGAAAGTACTTCTAGATTTTCAACATCTGGAGCATCTTCTAGCCAGAGTAGACCGTGAAGATGACTACTTCCTCGGTGTTGCCATTCATACCGGTACCAAAAGTCTTTTACTTTAAACCTTGCCTCAAGTACTTGTTTTACAAAAAAATGAGAACGTTCTTGGAAGAACCATGACACAATGAGGGGATTTTCACATAGCAGCTTTCTGCGCAAAGCTGTTGCAATAGATGAAGTCAAGTTATCAAAGTCAACGCCTGGTGCAAGAATATCATAGAGCTCAGGCCAGTGAAGGTCGGCTGCACTTAACGTGAAGAAGACAGTTGGGGTGCCAAGAAAGTCTACCATGTCGGTCAGTTCACCACAACGCTTAAACCAGTACGACTTTGTGATGCGTAATGAAGAAGCAAAGAACATGACTTTATTAGCTAATCCGGGATTAGTCTCGAGCATGTCTTTTAATTGTCCAGCAGTTTTACCATTTAATTCGGTTTTTCTTACCAATACGTTTCCCTGGCTAATTGCGTTCCACCGCAATACTGAATTTAGAGCAAAGAATCTAAATCGTGTATCCTTTGCAAATCTGCCATCTTTATATTTCATTAAAAATTGAAAATATTGAGTTAGTTTAATTTGATGTTGTCTGGAAATATCTCTTAAATCACACTTGCCAGTAGGGAAAAGAGTTGGGAAAGCTTGAACAATGTATCCGTGTGTAGAGAATTCATTGATGGGATTATTTGACATTTCTGGCCAAGGAATGGGTCCTGGTTGAAGGGCGGTTGCAATTCTTTCAGTTTGATTGATTTGGTAAAACTTGAGGAACGTTTCCGTGCTCAAGAATGTCGTCATTGTCATCGTCTTCGTTCTCCCCATGGATTTCCATAAACTCAAGTTCACCGTAGACATTACCGGATTCAGGAAGATTGTTTAACTCGTCATCGTCAATTGTTATGTCACTATAAAACAAGTTGTGTGATTTGAGCCAGAGGAGAGCCCTGCGTAATCTGAGTGAACATACGTTAAAATCAGCAATGTTGTCGTTATTTGCAGAAGAACGACGAACCACGATGACAGATGTTAATGATGATAATGAGTTAGGCAAACGTTGAGCAAAGGACGTCACATCTTGTGGGAAGTTAATTACGTTGCCGCTATAGGCGTACTGTTGTCCTTTAACACGGTACACAGACACAACGGGATGAATACGAGCAATTAGCATGGACTCGATCATTGACAAGCAAGAGAGTTCCTCAGGAACAGAACCTGGATCCATGTTGTTGGTGGCAGAATAAATAGTGGGATTCTTTTTGCATGTGGCACATAGTCCGGATGTAACTTTCAAATTAGGGAATCGTATTTGGCAATTGGTACAAGAGAACCAATTTATACCATTGAGAAAAGTTTGGAATTTATCGGCGAGTCTTTTGTCAGAATCTTGCTGGAGTGCACGGTCTCGATGTCTCTGAACATCTTGCTGGATTCGGTATTCCCGCTCTTGTGTCGACTCTTGTGTTCGCCTTGCAGTAGTCCGTTCGTGACACCGACTTCTTCTCTCCATGGCTTCTACTGGAGACTCTGAAGCAAGTGTTTGAGTCACTCGTTGTAAACTGAGTGCCCTTCTTTGTTCAGTTTGTCTAGGAGATTCATTTGAAAGTGTTTGAGTCACTCGTTGTAAACTGAGTGCCCTTCTTTGTTCAGTTTGTGGAGGAGATTCATTTGTAAGTGTTTGAGTCACTCGTTGCAAACTGAGTGCCCTTCTTTGTTCAGTTTGGCGAGGAGTTTGATTTGCAAGATAGCTGGTTTTGCGCTGAAGGTCAGTCTGTCTTCTTGCTGCAGCCTGATCGGGTGTTTCTCTGTTTCTCGATGCATTTGTTTTTTCAACATTTTGTTTCAATCTTTGAGAATGAGTTTCGTCGTTTTCTAGTAATCTAGTTTCACGGATGCGCTTCTTCTCATAAATGGTTTTCATCCGAGTAGAAATCTTTCAAATTTTCGGCATTTTTCTAAGATATTGTATCTAGGTTAATATTTTATACTTAGGCCTATCTAGTTGCAGGCAATTGATTCTATCTAGTAACCAGACAGAGGTAAGAAGGGAGGGTATGGTATAGATAAGTGCTGGACAGAACCAGAGAAAAACGACAAAGGGAGTTTGAGGGTTAAGGATTGCGTAGGACTGGACAGAACCAGAGAAAAACGGCAAAGGGAGGTTGAGGGTTAAGGATTGCGTAGGACTGGACAGAACCAGATAAAAACGGCAAAGGGAGGTTGAGGGTTAAGGATTTGGCCTATGGAGGCTACACATGCGTAGGACAACGCCGAGGATAATATCGAGACCTAGGCCTACAGAAATAATACAAGCAAATTAACGACAAAATAAATCACTCAATTATATGTAAACGCAGATAATAACGTCGAAAGAAAATATATGAGTCACTAAAAGAACACCACCAGATATGGAAGTCTGATATATAACTTGATGAACAGTTAAATATTAATAGTTATTCAATTTACAATGAGAGCAATATTTTATGAGAGTTGTGAAGCCTTAAACCAAAATGGCGGCAAAGCTTTATTCATTGTTGATTATAATAACAACATGAACACGGCCCATAGGTCTACAAAGTAACCATTAGGTCTGTTGGATCATTGATTGTTTGTAACAAAGGCTGTGAGTAAGGTCGAAAATCTCTTTGGAGAATCTATCGCTTCCTTTGACCGATTTAGTTAAAAATTTGGAAAATAGGAGAGAATGTTGCACTTATTGACCCTGCAAAATTTCATAACGATCGGAACATTTTTATTTTTTTATTTTATTTTTTATTTTTTATAACCAACGATCGGATTTTGTTCAAAAACTATACAGCAACCCGCCTAGGTGGTATGTACATGTGTGCAAAATTTCAGGTCGATCAGAGAAACGGTGCGACCTGTATCGAAGCAGTAACAGAAAAAAAAAAAAAAAAAACAGACATTCGAGCCATAAGAGTCAAGTGGAGACGCTCGCTACGCTCGCTCAATTATTATTATTATTATTATTATTATTAATATTATTATTATTATTAGTATTTTTATTATTTTTTTTTTTCGGATGTATTTCATACAAATTTGGTCAAAACCGAAGCTAACATGTTGTATGGACTTACGTCAAGTACCTCCATGTGTACCTATATTACATATCTACATTATTACTTTGTCTTAACTTTAACTAAAATAAGTCATTGGATGAGCTAGCGAGCGTAGCGAGCGAAGCGAAGATTCCATTTCACTACACTGGAGAAAAAAATCCGGAATGTTTTTTTTTCTTTTTTTTTATATATGTATTTTTGTCTGTTTGTTAACACGATTCCGGCTAAACCGATACTCCGATTGCGATGAAATTTTGTGGAGGTCTTCGAAATCTCTGAACTTAGAACTGCCACGTTTTTGAGCACAATCGGAAAATTATTTATCATGAAAATTGCAATTTTACGATTTTTTTCAATTTTTTTAAAATTTCTTCGACTTACAACACCTACATGCTTTGTCCGATTGTATTGATTTTTTCACAGAACCTTAATTTAATGAATTGATATATTCATGTGAAATTTTAGCGTTATCAAAAAACTATTTTTTACGTAAATCGCAATTTTACAACTTTTTTTTATTTTTAAAATTTCTTCGGCAAATAACACCTACATGTTTTATCCTATTGTAATAATTTTTTCACAGAACCTTTATTTTATAAATTAATATATTCGTGTTAAATTTGGGCTCAATCGAATAATTATTACTTATCAAAACTTCAATATTACGATTTTTTCCTTTTTAAAATTGTAATTGTTCAGACTTTTCACCACTCATATTTCGCGGCAAGTTACCGACATTATATTTTTGCTACTTGTGCGCCCTCTATTAGCTATACTAGTGACTTTTCCTAGTTAGTATCTGTGTTAACCACCAGATTTCGCTGACTACGCTATTTCCGCCTGCTTTGCTCTCGCGACGAAGGAAATCGCGTGAAGGCGAGACACTGTGGCTTGGAGCTTCGTTCGAGAAGGTTGATTGTTTTGCCTTATTAGTTAGGGGCGTTTCTGGCCTTCCGCTGGCTTCCCAGAGATGCTTGCCATGCATTCTCTTTACCTTTGTTCAACTTGTTAACGTGTATAAATTATTGTGTTCTATTAAATATTCTACAAGTGTTATTTTGGGGAGTTCAAGCTATACTTCTTTAATCTGAAACATTTCCCCAGTCGGTTCATATCCTTGATTCGATTGGACATTTTTGGTGACCCCGACGTGATGTACACGTAATTCTACGCGCTTTCAAGCTCTACATGTAGGCCTAACTCAAGTGATACCACGGTAAGCCTACAAGCAATACTTTCATGCAAATTCAACCAAATTCAAGCCACAAGCTAGGCCTAGAAATACGCCGACGCCTAGCTGCCTTCGACACCCGAGCCACTTTCAAGCATTCAAGCCAGGCCTACACCTAGGCCTAAAATTACGCCGACGCCTAGCTGCCGTTGACACACGATTGGTATCGTGACCCCGATTTCGCCAAGCCTACATCGCACCCAGACTTCACACGTCCTGGTTTTGGTTTTGGAGCCCAGCAGTCCCACCACGCCGACTTCCACGCCGCCCTAGGCCTAGGGCCTACGCGTCTAGCAGCCAACCTTGGACCCGGAAGCCGGCAGCTGATGCCTGACCCAGTGACCTACATCACCTTCGCCAAGGTTAGTGTACTAGTGAAGTTCCTTTCCGCCTAGTTTCCCACTCACTAGGCCTACCTTTCTTTCATTTTTTCCAAGCCTTATTCATTCCATGCCTTAAACTTAACTTTCAGCCAATCTTCCTCTTGTCCACCTAATTATTCGTGTTGTATTTGAGCATTGCCTGTCATACGTTTTTGTACCATGGCCGACGCAGCTAAGGTCAAGGCGCTTGTCAAACAACGTGGCCACGTCAAGGCCCGTCTTACTCGACATAAGACATTTGTTGACGAGTTTGACTTGTCAAAACCACATTCACTGTTGTCAGTTCGAGTCAGCAGTATCGACGACTGCTGGTCCGAATTCGATCGTATACAAACACAGTTGGAAGAATTGCTAGCTGACAGTGATTCATACGATGAGCTGGCAAATGAACGAACCGTGTTTGAAGAAGAATACTTTGAGCTTAAGGCGCGCATTCACGACCTTGTGTCTCCACCACCTCCAAGTCCCGGTTCTGACTCATCTCAATCGATTCCATCACATAAGACTCCCAACTATTGAATTACCCACATTCGGTGGGTCATATGAGGAATGGCAACAATATTATGACATTTTCTCTTCTCTGATTGACTCAAACCAATCACTCAATAAAATTTAAAAGTTTCACTATCTTAAAGCGTCTCTTCAAGGAGAAGCATTGAAGGTCATTCATTCGCTTGAGATATCCAGTGTCAACTACGACACTGCGTGGGAGTTCTTAAAATCCAGATTTGCAAATAAACGGATTATTATAAACAAGCACATGCAAGCACTTTTTGATTTACCAAGGCTACAATGCGAATCCATAGCCTCTCTCCGACCCTTGGTCGACAGTTCTCAAAAACACCTTCGAGCACTTGCCACCTTGGGCGAGCCTACGCAGCATTGGGATGCATAATTAATTCATATGATTACTAATAAATTTGATCATGTTACACGCCGGTTATGGGAAACTCATGCAGCCACGCTCACAGAAGTAAAATACAATACTCTAATACAATTCTTAGAAGGTCGGTGTGTTATTCTAGAATCATGCAATGCCTACAATCCTGAATCTAAGGATAGGCATAAATTAAGGACACCCCTTGGGCATACTCCTTCCAAGACATTAGTGACTTCAACTGCACAGTCCAAATGCATTCTCTGTAAACAACCCCATATACTGATACAGTGTGACAAATTTAATGCACTTGCTATTCACGATAGGATTCAGAAGGCAAGAGATCTACACATTTGTCTAAACTGCTTAAGATTCGGACATAAAATCTATTCAATGTAAAAATCCTGGTACCTGCAGAAGGTGCCACAAGCGACATCACACATCATTACATTTAGATGAAAGTCCTAGGGCTACACCGGAGCCCGTGCAACCCACAGTCACCACAAGTTCTCAAGGCAACGGGGAGGTGGTTCTTGCCACCGCTCAAATTCTCGTAGCAAACTCTACGGGCGCCTACTTTCCTTGCCGAGTGCTACTAGACTCCGGTTCGCAGTCTCACTTCATCACGGAAGCCATGGCCCAATCGTTGGGACTGAATCGTGTTAAGTCGCGTATACCCATATTGGGCATTAACAAGCAGTTAGCCACAGCATCTCACACTGTGCACACAAGAATTAAATCGCAATTCAATTCATATCAACAAAATAACAGGCGACTTGCCGTTACACGAGGTAGATGTCAGGGACTGGATGCTTCCTAGAAGGGTTAAACTTGCCGATCCTCATTTCAATGTGCCTCGGGGCATTGACGCTCTCCTAGGTGCTGAAATATTCTTCGAGTTATTGTGCATAGGGCAAATCAAGATGGGAATTAACCGTCCGATTGTTCAAAAAACCTCGCTAGGCTGGATTGTAACGGGCCGAGTGTCCCAACCTGGTCATTCAAAGCAGCAACCTCGAGCTTCATCGGTAGTATGTCATCTAAGCCATCAAGCCAAATTAGACAATTTGCTTTCTGCGTTTTGGAGGATCGAAGAATGTATCGGAACTTCAACTCCTAAACTGTCCATGCAAGAGGAGGCGTGCGAAACTAACTTTAGCTCGCACTGCCACCGCACTCCAAGCGGCCGTTACTCGGTACAACTTCCATTTAGTCAGGATCCACAAGCACTAGGTAATTCAAAGGATCAAGCTGTTAAACAATTCAAGAGCCTAGAACGCCGCTTATCCTCCGATAAACTTCTGAATACACAATACTGTAATTTTTTAAACGAATACCTGGAACTATGTCACATGGAGCTCGTTGAGGAACAAAATGAACCCGAAAACTGCTACTATCTTCCTCACCATCCCGTTCTTAAATCTTCCAGCACAACCACTAAACTACGAGTTGTCTTTGACGCGTCATCAAAGTCATCCAACGGACAGTCATTGAACGACATCTTAATGGTGGGACCAACCATTCAACGCGACTTGTTCTCAATCATACTGTCTTTCCGTATGCATGTTTATGCTTTCACCACCGATATCAAGCAAATGTACAGGCAAATTCTCGTTGACCCTGCTCATACGGATTATCAACGCATCGTGTGGCGGAACAACCCTGACGAAGAACTACAAACCTACCGGTTGACTACCGTTACCTATGGCACTGCTGCTGCACCCTTTCTTGCAGTTAGGTCATTACATCAGCTGGCTGAAGATGAGAAGAAAACTTATCCCCTAGCCGCCCAGATTGCAGTTCAAGATTTCTATGTGGATGATTTGGTCTCTGGCTCAGACTCCCTGGAATTAGCACTCCAAATGCAATCAGAAATGACTCACATGCTTGGCTCCGGTGGTTTCGAGTTACACAAATGGTGTGCTAACAACGCTGAACTACTGAAGAATATTCCTCCTGAATTAAGAGACACATCCTATTCTATTGACACTGACCATAGCACAGCAAGCATAAAGGCCTTAGGTATCCATTGGCAACCCAAATCGGACACCTTCCAGTTCAAGGTCACACTACCAGATAAACCCGCGAGTGTTACTAAAAGAACCATCCTCTCTGATACTAGCCGGCTATTCGATCCTTTAGGACTCGTTGCCCCAGTAATCATCGTAGCCAAAATTCTCATGCAACAGTTGTGGCAATTAAACATCAGCTGGGACGAATCAGTGCCACTCCATTTACATACTATGTGGATGCACTATAGAACTCAGTTATTCGACCTGAACCAAGCATCTATCGAGCGGAGAGTTACCCAAGGTACCGACACCACATCAATTGAACTACATGGCTTCTCCGATGCCTCCGAGACAAGCTATGGTGCCTGCGTCTACTTGCGATGCGTGGGTTCCAATGGCGTATGCTCCGCCAACCTCCTATGTGCGAAGTCGCGCGTCTCTCCTCTCAAGAAAATCTCTTTTCCGAGGCTCGAACTTTGTGGTGCACTCGTGTTGGCTCGTCTCATCTCCAAGGTTGCTGATGCATTAAATCAGCACTGCATTAATTCTATCAACTTGTGGACTGACTCAACAAAAGTTATACACTGGCTTGCTTCGCCTTCTAACAAGTGGAAAACCTTTGTAGCAAACAGAGTTTCAGAAATTCAGAGTCTCACGATACATGGCACCTGGAGACATGTTCGCTCAATCGATAACCCTGCTGACATTCTATCACGTGGTGCTACTCCCAAGCAACTTCTCAAAATATCTGACTTATGGTGGTCTGGCCCGTCCTGGCTCAGTCTCGATTCCGGACAATGGCCAACGGCCCACAAAACCCATGAAATACCTGAACCGAACATACTTGAAGAAAGGAAACAAAGCATCGCCGCATGTCCAGTTATTCAAGATCCGGCAGAAATTCTCAACTTGGAATCTAGATTCTCCTGCTGGTACAAGCTTGTAAGAATCACAGCACTGTGCAAGCGCTTCTCCAAGAACTCGAGACTGTGTTTCGACCAAAGACAGTTTGGTCTCCTTTCAGTGCCTGAACTTCAAGAAGCCGAATACTTTTGGATAAGATCTGCACAACAAATTCACTTCACCGATGATCTCAAGAGCCTTAACAAGAATAAGGAGGTGAAGCCAAGCAGTAAACTCCGCAACTTAAATCCCTTTGTTGACCAAAATGGTTTGCTCAGGGTGGGCGGTCGACTTAAAAACTCAGATCTGAAATTCAATCACAAGCATCCGATAATCTTGCCTGAAGAACATACGGTAACAAAGTTAATTCTTCAAAGAGAACATATCAAGTCTCTTCATGCCGGACCTCAAGCCCTATTGGCAAGTATTCGAAGAAAATATTGGCCCATCAATGGGAAACTTCTTACGCGACGAATAGTTCGTAACTGTGTCAACTGCTTTAAAGTCTTTCCAGCGAGTGTACCACCCATTTAAAACAAGATCTTACTGACTTAAATAAAAATATATTTACTTAATATTTGCCTCCTATGTTATATAAATATGGGCCGTCATATTATGAATTCATGAATAGATACAGAGTATATATTTATTTTGCTTTTTTAATGAAAAGCAATGTGATAACAGTGGTCATCTAAGTTGGTTGTCATTTGGTTCAAGAAGTAGTTTTTCTTACAATGGTAGTATCAACTGTGTAACATGAAATAAGTGTATGTGAATGATTGATTGAAAAATTGTTATTAATCAATAGAAATTAGTTGAATAGATAAAATCTGATTTTTCTTTGTATGCAAGGTAAATACTAATCAAAACAATTTACATTTAGACATTAACAGCTTAAAACACACATCAAAGTAAGTCTTTATGACTATGGCAACACTACATTTACATTTGGCAGAGATTCTGTCAAACTGTCAAAATTGCCCATATTTATTTTGTTGGTTTATGTTCACTTACTATGGTTGAGGTTATACAGTGTTGCCACGTTTTCAGGTCATTTCTACTTGTATTGAAATATTTTGTAACTTTGGTCTACAGTATCTCGACAATGAGTTCGGTGAGGTGACTTTTTTAAAAGATTATTATTTAGATTGTGGAATAACCAATGTTATAAAATATATATTTATAATAGTTCATTGATTTTGGGCATAAATACAGCACATTTGGTGTTAGAATGTGTGGATTTTTGTGCACCTACAATGGTAGAGATAGGGAATTTCATGGTATTGCAATCGCAAATAACTCGAAAAGTAGTTCGGTGATATGTGTTTTAAAATTTTTATATTATCAAACATAACTTCAAGAATAATATAAAACGAAATTTGGGTCGATTTCAAGGATGGTAAGTTATGATGGAAAGACTTTAAGGTCAACCCGAGAAGCAGCAATCAACTGATGGGTGATCTACCACACTACCGTGTACACCCCAGTCGTCCATTCCTAAACTGCGGAGTGGACTACTGTGGTCCCATCTATGCTCGCCGAATGTTAAATCGACGTTCGCTTCCAGTAAAACATACATTGCATTGTTCATATGCATGGCTACTAAGGCTATTCATTTAGAACTAGTCATGGATCTAACAACAGAAGCCTTCCTCGCCGCCTTCAAAAGATTTATTTCTCGACGAGGAAAGCCCACACACATTTACTGTGATAATGCCACCACGTTTGTTGGAGCAAAAAATGAACTGTCCGAGTTACAGAGGTTATTCCTATCCGAGACATACCAACACGACGTGGCTAGGATATTAGCTGAAGATGAAATAACATGGAAGTTTATCCCTGCCAGATCACCTCATTTTGGCGGTTTGTGGGAGGCCGGTGTCAAAACCGTGAAGGGTCATTTAAAGCGTATGATAGGTAATGCTCATTTAAAATTCGATGAACTAATCACCTTGCTCTGTCAAATTGAAGCCTGTGTTAATTCCAGACCTATCACTCCACTTTCTTCTAATCCTGATGACTTACTTCCTCTCACACCAGTTCACTTCCTTATCTCCGATACTGTTTCTACACCTGTTGAACCCGACCTCACTTCACTAAGTACTAATCGCTTGGGTCGATGGCAGAGAGGACAACAATTGCTGCAAACCTTCTGGCGCAGATACTCATCCGAGTATCTGTCATCCCTGCAACAGCGCCACAAATGGAGCGCTAAAGGTGAAGGCATCAAGCACGACTCCTTGGTGCTGATCAAGGAAGATTTCCGTCCCCCACTCACCTGGGAGACCGGTCGTATCGTGACATTGCACCCTGGTGCTGACGTCATCGTGCGTGTCGTGACAGTGAAAACTCCACGAGGACTTTTCAAACGGGCTACTAATCGTTTGTGTCCTCTACCTATCGAGTAATCTACTGTGTTTTTTTGTGTTTTGAAAGTCCAGCCTTTCAAGGTGGGCGGTATGTTCAGACTTTTCACCACTCATATTTCGCGGCAAGTTACCGATATTATATTTTTGCTACTTGTGCGCCCTCTATTAGCTATACTAGTGACTTTTCCTAGTTAGTATCTGTGTTGACCACCAGATTTCGCTGACTACGCTATTTACGCCTGCTTTGCTCACGCGACGAAGGAAATCGCGTGAAGGCGAGACACTGTGGCTTGGAGCTTCGTTCGAGAAGGTTGATTGTGTTGCCTTATTAGTTAGGGGCGTTTCTGGCCTTCCGCCGGCGTCCCAGAGATGGTTGCCATGCATTCTCTTTACCTTTGTTCAACTTGTTAACGTGTATAAATTATTGTGTTCTATTAAATATTCTACAAGTGTTATTTTGGCGAGTTCAAGCTATACTTCTTTAATCTGAAACATTTCCCCAGTCGGTTCATATCCTTGATTCGATTGGACAGTAATTAATTAAACAAATTTAAAATTTAAATTAGTTTTTTTTAAATTTATTTTAATTTAAAAAAATCTTCAATTTAGTAATAATTTTTTCACAGAACAACAGAAAATCCGCATAACACATGACAGCTTAATGCACCAATTACGCTCACCCAACAACGCGGCAAGACTCGTTTATAATATGGTTTGTAGATGATGTTTTCTTTCTGCTGTGTACGGTCGTGGCCGATTTCTCGTCGCCATCCTAGCATTTGCTCTTCGGACTATGGGAAACCACGAAAACCATGTCAAGATGGAAGCTGTCTCGGAATCTCGAAGTATCATTCTTAGTTTAGAAATTTACGAACTATTCTACACGTGTTGAGTATTACTGCCTTTTGAGTCTCGATGTAAACATTGGGTGGAAGATCTAGTTGTTTAATGCTTTCATGTAGCTTCTTCGGTATGATGCCATTAGCCGATATCACGTATGGGATTGTATTCACCTTTTTCTGTTTCCACATCTTCTTGATCTCAATTGCAAGATCACTATACTTGTCAATTTTTTTCTTCCATGTAGTCTCGACGTTATGGCACATTGGGACAGCAACGTCAATAAGGGTAGTTTCTTGTTTCTTCTTGTCAATTATAATTATATCCGGTCTGTTGTGATGTATAGTTTGGTCTGTTAAACTGTGCGATCGTAATATAATTTGAAATCTTTGCTATCTAGTACTTTCTCCGGTTTGTATTTGTAGTAAGGTGTGTGTGTATCAATGAGGTTGTACTTGATTGCTAGTTTTTGGTGAATAATGTTAGCTACTTGGTTATGTCTGTAGAGGTAATCCGTTTGACATAGTGACTGGCACCCGGATATGATGTGTTCGATTGTTTCACCCCTTACACTACATTTTCTACATTGATCGTTTACTGTCGCATCTTGTATAATGTATTTTTTATAATTTTTCGTTGCAATCACTCCGTCTTGAATAGCCAGCATAAAACCTTCTGTTTCTCCAAATAGTACCCCGTTGTTTAACCACCTATTTGATTTTTTTATTTGTCTTTAATATCTACGTGACCTTTGTGTAGTTCTTCATAATGTCTCTTGTGTAGGGTCTTTTCTGAGAGACGTAACTCTTTTGCTGCGTCAGTTATGAGTTTCCCTTGTAGATTGACATTTTCGTTTGCTAGATTGAGTGGAGTTAATGATTTGTCAGCTAGCACCACAGCCCTATGCAGTGTTGATTGGTTGCTCTTTGTTAAAAAAATATTTTCTTAAAATGTCTTGTTGTTTATAATATAAGTTGTTCAGATCGATTAGGCCTCGTCCGTCGTCCTCCTTGTTTTCTTGGAAGTGTCAATCTCTCTATTGCTGATTTAGGATGATGCATTCTGTGTTTGGTAAGTGTAGTACGTGTTAATATTTCCAACGCGTGGATGTCTGTCTGCGTCCATTTAATGATTCCGAATGAATATGTCAGTAATGGTACCTATAGCATATGTATTTATTGCTGTGATCTTGCTTTTACCGTTTAGTTGCGTCTTGAGAATAGATTTTAGTTGCTTCTTGTATGTATCTATCAATTTTTCTTTTATTACTTTATGTTCAATTGGCTTGTTCACTGCGACTTTTACTCACCACGCTGCGCTATTGTACTTACCCCCCACCGCCGTCTGGATGCCTATAAAGGCGGATGTAGAGTGTAGACGGCGGTGATTGCCCAACTTGCGGGCTTGCGGGTGTCATGGCTGCTTATAGCTGTCAGCAGCCTACTGTTTTTACTGTCAGTTTGCATAGTTTTATGTTGAAAGCAAAATGTCCAATTGCTGTGTGTATTCGTGTAAGGAGAGAGGAGGGCATACTGTCGTGTTTATTACTACAAATAAATACAATCACACATAATATACTGACAATTGTGTCTTTATTCGGCCTCCTGCCTACGTAACCTCTCTCATGTCAACAAATCAACACTGGCTAGGACTAAGCCCTAGGCTTTGCTGAGGCGTATGCAAGTAGGGCCTAAGCCTATACATGCTAATATATAATACCATGATATTGATATGCCTAGGTCTACTTCTAATGCTGAAGAAAAGCCTAGGCCCTAGTCCTTTGTAGCCTTATTCCAAGTAGGCCTAGGTCTAATCTCAATAACAGTGCTAGGCCCCAGGTTTAGACTTCAACGGCGCCATGTGCTTTCAGCTCTTATTTTAATTTTCCTATCGTTCACGTTTTCATTGTTTAAAAGTTTAAACAAACAAAATATGCTATTGAATAAAATTACTTATATTGACCGTACGACTACTTACGTAAAACCATTGATTAAAGAAGGAATGGTAAAACAATACGTAAACAAACAATCGAGGAAGCATACAGATTTGACAATGCAGAGCCTGCTATACATAGTTTATTTTAAACACCGCCACGGTCTTAGGGGGTTTTAATCCCTCGAGTCTTAAAGATCTTTTGGCCCTGGTTTTTGTTTTCGAATAATCTTATTTGTATGCAAAAGCCAATTTTAGATGTGGAGAATTTTTTATATTTACGTAATTCTTCTCATTATTTTTCCCTTTGAGAAAGTTACTCCTTGCGTAAAATTCTTATTTTTTTCCCAATTATTCTTAACTTTTCTAAATTATTGGAGTATTTGAATTTCTTTTATTTTTTTTATTATTTTAAATATAAATTATTATTATTATGGTCTATGGCCGGGGGATAGCTTGGGGTTTTATGACTGCCAACTTAAAAATTTCCCGTTTTTAAAATCCTAATAAGTTTTAAAGCAATGGCCCGGGGTTTAAAACCCAACCAAACCAAAATTTTCAACCTTTGAAATTGCCCGGTTTTATAAATTGTTTAAATTTTTTTAAAAAGTTTATTTTCTTTGTCCATTCCCTCAAAGGGAAAAAAAATTTTTATTTAAAGGTAAAATAAAAAAGGCCATTGGTGGTGTTGTCCCAAGTCTTTTAATAAATTATTCGTGAACATTTTTTAACTTTAAAATTTTCCGATTCAAGAACAAAAAAAAGGGGTTTGTTTTAAATTGCTTCTTACCAAATCTTTTTGTCTCCTTTGTTTTGATATATTTTTTTAAATTTTTTCTGTTTTTTGGGAATGCTAATAAATTTTAAAGGGGTTTTTTGACATGTTTTATTTTATAAGTCGGTCATTTCTTTGGGTTTGAAAGGTTTTTTGTAAAGTTTTTATTTAATTCCTTATGTTTTTTTTAGAATTTTATTTGTTATTAGATGAGATAATGGCTTTTTTTCTTTTTTTAAAATTATTTTTTTTTATATATTTTAATTAATTATTATTATTATTATTATTATTATTATTATTATTTTATTATTATTATTATTATTATTATTTTTATTTTTTTTTTTTTTTTTTTAAATTAAAAAAATTTTTAAATTTCCCAAAGGGATAACAACTTTAAGGTGAACCCAACATAAAAATTAAATAATCAATAAAAAATACAATACATAAAAAAACAAAACAATTAACAAAAATTTTTTTACAAATTGCGTATAGGGCGGTTTTTTAAAAGCCCCTTTTGGGGTTGGGGGAAAGTAGTTTCCAAAAATTTTTTTCTTCAAATTTCCCCACAAGCTCCAATAATAATGGGAACAACCTAACAACTGACTTTCCACATTCGTTGAATTTATATTTGTAGGTCTCGATATCTTGTGCGTTTCTCTGCTTCCTTTAATACTATGTTGCGGTCTGATGGAATAGCTCCATCGATGATAAAACATTTTTGAGTCTCTTTGTTTTAAACAACAATGTCTGGTTTGTTGTGAAGAACCTTTCGATTAGTGATTATTTGCTCATTCCACAATATGGTCACATTACCATTGTCTTTTTTGTTTTTCTTTTTTAATATTTTTTTTTCTTTTTTTTTCCTTTTTTCCCTTTTCTTTTCTTCCCCCCCCCCCTTTTTTATATTTGATTTATTAATTAAATACATTTTATATTATTTTCATTTGTTAACAAAATTGTTGTGTTAAAATGCATTGTTGTTGTAATGCTAATATTTCAAATATGTACTTAAATGTAGTTTATTGTAGTTTCTGCATCTATGTAATTAGATTTATTTAGTTGTCCTCCTTTGTGAATCAGTTTTTATAACTGAATAGGATAGACGTTAAATAAATAAATAAATAAATAAATAAATAAATAAAAATAAATAAATGAAATACTTGCTCTTGTTTATGCATGTACCATTTGTCAGAAGTTTCGATGTTATAACTTCTACAAATGTTCCAATGCAAATATGCCCCAACCTTATCATGTCGATCAATGTATTCCGTTTTTGCTAAGACCGGGTATCCAGAAATAATGTGCTCCACGCTTTCTTCATAAAGCTTACACAAACGACACTTGTCATCTTCTTCGAGTTTGAGAATTCTTTTTTCGTAACTTTTTGTTCTTAAGGCTTGATCTTGTGCAGCTACAATAAGACTTTCAGTTTCACCTTTGAGATTTATTTTGCCCAGCCACTTATTGGTTTGATCTTGGTCAATATGTGATTGTTCCATGCGTGTAATATATTGTCCATGCATTGGTTTAGACTTCCAGCCACTTATTAGATCTTCCTGGATTATATTCTTAATTTGCTTCTTGATAACCTTGACCTTGTTAGTGATGGACCCATTGATCTGATTAATATCGGTTAATTCCATACCTGATTGAAACTTGTTGACTAACTTAATGGTAGATTTTCTCATAGCTTTGCTAGACTCATGTTCTTGAACCATTCTAATAAATTTGTCATCTCCCTTTCCTTCTATGTATAAACATAAACCAATCATTGCTGTTTTGTATGACCCCTCTAGTTGAGTTATTCCACGACCTCCATTCTTCCTTGCGATATACAGTCTTTCTACGTCTGCTCGTGGATGGTGCATTCCGTTTAATGTAATAGTTTTCTTGTTTTTCGATCTAATCTCTTAAGTTCTTCAATGCTCCAATCTAATACCCAAAGCTATAAGATAATACTGGCACAGCAAATTGACCAATTGCAATAGTTTTCGTTCGTCCGTTAGGCGTCGTTTGTATTCTTTGCTCAATTTATCTTTCATTAATGTATGCTGAACACCGTTACCTTCTTCTACTCCAAGATATTTATAAGTTGATTCTTGACCAATGTCCTCAATAGTGGATGCTCGTCAAGTTGGATGTTTTCACTTGAGACAATCTTCCCTCTTTTGAATGTCGCTTTCTTGCACTTCTCGATTCCCAAAATTTCCCTACAAATATCGCACTGAAAGTTTTGACGCTATTTAGTGAGAACTAAGTTTTCGTCATTTTTTGCGAATAATTTCAATCGTCCATGTACAGAAGATGCGAGACTTTATCTTCATTTGGCAATAATACATACCCCAAACCTGCGTCCCTTTAGGCATTTTGTCAAAGGAAACAAGCTCATGCAGAAATTTAAGTGGCGATAACGACTCCCCTGAAATATTCCTTTGTTGTTTGTGAACATTACTTGATACGATTTCTTCGGTCTCCGTTCTCATTTTCATACTTGTATTTCAATGTAGATTCATAATTTTGCAGAAGTTGACAATAATTGGGCTGACCTTATACATTTCCAATACTTTTAATATCCAACTGTGTGGCACACTATCAAATGCTTTCTTGTAATCAATCCAACCTACACTAAGATTCTTCTGACTCTGTTTACAATTTTCCATTATAGCTTTACTCAAAAGAAGATGATCCTTACAGCTATACGTATTTCTACAACAACCTTTTTGCTCTAATGGCATTACAATATTTATTTATTTATTTATTTATTTATTATTATTCAATGATCATCACATTATGTACACAATCATTAGGAATATCATAACGTGCATAGCCCTTAACCACAGAATTGTGTGAGATATCCCTAAATAGTAAATAATATAATAAAATTGATATTAAAGAAGGTAAAAATACTAAAAATACTTGCATTCGTTCAGTTATAATTGACGTTAAGATTTTATTCATTGTAGATAAACATGTGATGAGTCTATATAATTTTTTGGTTGTTCAGTTTGTGCAGACTTCGGTAACAAATACGTAACCCCTGTGGTCAGCCATGGAGGTGCGTCTTTAGGATGTGAACTAAAGCATTATAAGCAAATGTTACTAGAATAGTATGAGTGGATGTCAGTTGTTTTAGCCAAAAGTGGATATTCTGTCTGGGCCCTGGGTGCTTTCCAGCTAGAATTTTTCCGAAGGGAACTAGACAAATCACACAATTACTTGTCTTCCCAATTTCATATCGGAGAAGCAGCACAATCAATCTTGATGTGAATTCCATTTAGCTTCTGAATTATGCTTTTGTTATTCTTCCAGATTGATTTCCAAAAAAAATTTATCTCAATCCTTTTGTTGGTGATTTTTTATTCAATGTTTTTTTTTCCCAAGCTCTCGGTTAGAATTTATATCCATTTTCTGAGAAAGTTCTTTGGTCTAAATGCAGCGTTCTTTTTGGTATCTTCTAATTCTCTGAGCTTTGCCGGGATCTTCTGTTTCAATTGCTCTTCTACTGCAACCCGCATATTGGGACTTGTGTATACTATTACTTTTTCAAAAAAAGTTGCGTTTCTTTACAGTAAAGTTTATACGAAGATTAATTTTAGTCTTATTCATGAAAAAGGATTGGTTTTTTCGCCATGAATCAATTTGTTTTTGAATTCGTATTTTCAACTTTGGTGTATTTTATACGACTTTTTTCAAAAAGTGATTGTTCTTTTTTTCACAAGCTTGTCGGTAATAAACTGAGGCCGTTCCATAAAGTAGCTGATAAGGCCTTGTTATGTCTATTGGATGCCAATTCAACAATAAATGCTTGTCTAAACGCGTTAAGCATTAAAGATTAATTGTTCGACTTTTTGTTAATCACTTATTTTTAGCGAGGCGTTCACGGAAGTTTATGGGAATATTTTAGAATTTGTATCAATGAGAAATAATTTCGTTCCATTAAGTTGTTACTTTCTTCAGTCAAAACAGAGATGCCACTTTCTCTAGATTTCTTCATTGACATTCAGTTTCCTCTCTACAATCAGATCGGTACCATATTTTCTAGTTCTTCATCACGGGCATCGGAAAATCTTTTTACGAATGTCCAAGTTCTTCCCCTCCTGAGTTGAGGCGCAGGAACCCATTAATCACAACTCTTAATTCTTGTGTGATTACACTTAACTCGTAATCAGATAGTTTTTTTTCTTTTCAATGAATCTCCTTTGGATCGCTAGCTTGTTGCAGTCAGTTCTTGTCGTTTATTAGGATTGCGTTCCGCCAAAGTTAGTTTAGGTTTGTTTCAAATTTATTGTTCCGTTGTTTCTTGCACTACAAAATGGCACCAAAGTAAATCGGGTATATTTTTCTCGTCTACATGGTTGGTTGTATGTATGATAAAGGTATCATTATCATCAACCTCGTGCTCTATTATAGTTCCAAGGTCATTTTGAATGCTTCGTTATAATATCCTGTTCCATTTTCGATATATTACTCTTCACATACCGGCATCTTTTACAACTTCCTTGATTTTAAACTTTCAAGTAACCTTGATCTCCTGCACTGGTGTTGCTATACGAACATTTAGCATGCCGAACATCTCTACTATTTTCATGATGCAATAAAACAAATTACTGTTCCCAGTTATAAAACTGTAAAATAATTTTAAAAATACTAAAACACAAATATAAGCTCATAAGAAAGCCTCCACTCACTGCAAACGATAGGGCAGTAGAGAATACCATACCAAACTTTCTGATATTCTTATTATTATTATATATTATATTATTATTATTAATTATTATTTAGTATTCTTATTATTATTATTATTATTATTATTATTATTATTCTTATAGTGTTCTTTATTGTTCAAACAATCTAAGTACATTTGAGTCCTGGTATACACAAGGTGGTAAGGCCCAAGCCCAACAAAAAAGTTACATTCATAACAGCGTGAAAACATAAGTATAGTACACATATTTATTTTAGATAATTTAATCAAATTAACAAAATAATTAATAAAGATGAGTGTGATAAACAAAATCAATAAAAGTCTTCTATCTATAAAACAAGCAATTGTATGCAAAATCTTTTAAAGAGAGAGAGAGAGAGATGAGAGGAGAGAGAGAGAAAAGAGAGTGATTTACTGCAAAATCTTCTGACTATGTGGCACACGTTTGGAAGGAGACTCCTTTCTGCATGCTGATGTAGAGATTTGGAGAAGGACCATAGGCATTGTAGGCTGCAGAGACAGAGGGGAAGCATGGTATGACTCAGGGCTGAGATCCGATAGGCACGACAGTAAACAGTTTTCATTTCAAATTCTTGTTATTGTCTTGGACTTAAATTTTGATATTTTTCCACTTTAGTGTTCTCGGTGTTCTCAATATTTTAACTCATGGGGATCGCAATGTCAATAGATATGTAATTCTGTTAGATTATCGCATTAAAATGATGTCCGGTTTTGTTGTGGTTATAGGTTTTGTTGGTATACTGTTTATCCTAATACATTATAAAATTTCTGCATTTTCGATCACAGGTGCAGGGAGAATACTTGTAATAAGGAGGTGATTGAAAGTAGTATGTGCGGTCATTCCTAGATGTTGATAAAACTATCTTCGCTACCTGATATGCCCCATACTGAGATACCAAAGTGGTTGGCAATTGAAGGACAACAGCTATAAACATGGTCTATTGTCTCCGTAAAACTTTTTGCATTTTCTACACATATCAGTGTATTGGATTTTGATGCATGATGAATTTTTTTATCGGTGTGAGTATTTATAACCTGATCTCGGATGGCGAACATAAATCCTTCGGTTTTTCAGCAAACAAAATCTCCTTTGTGAAATCAATTTATTGATTTAACAATGTCAATATTTGGCTGCGCTGGATGCTTTTTGGGTATCTCCCATGAAAGTGAGTTAGTATTCCAGGACATCATCTCATATTTAAATATTCTATGTATATTCTGGATGGAAAGAATCGTCATTTAGCCTTAGGGGAGATATAGTTTATATCGGAGTTTAAGTTCTGGTGATAATCGGAATGTAGAATTAAGAAGTATGATCTGAGTTTATGAACTTTTGCGAATAGCACAATGACCGAATGTTACCAATCCTCTTCCACCCTGTCCCCGTGGCTATATAAACCTTCAGAAGAGCTTTGGGTGGTGAGTTCTGAAGAAGGTCATTTGTCTTCTTGTTAAACTATCTAGGTCCATCAAGTCCACATCTTGGACCCACTTCACAATACCAAATGAAAAGGTCAAGATGGTAAAAGCCCAGGCATTTAATGCCTTGATTTTATAGCTTCCACTTTAACATTTGATTTTAAGATAGTTTTAACTCTATGTTATACTTTTGTTTAAATACTTTTTAATCCTTGTGGTTAAGAATAATGTTTTGCCTCATTTCTAGGATTGTATCTTTCTTCGCTATTGTTATGTTGGAATTTCTGAACGACACCAATTGGTAATTGTCAGTTTCTTGCAATTTTTCCCCTTTTCATATGCATTGAAGCACATTTATCTAATCCAAATTCCAATGAATGTCTTCCTGAATAATTTTACAATGTCAATTAAAATTTGAGCTCTTCTTTTCGATTTTCCATACATTTTAAAATCATCCATATACAGCAGATGTGTTATCCTTGTCATATATTTTCTTTACAGGTAAGGCGATATCAGAATTTGTTGATTAAGTAGCTCTGCATAACTGGGTTTAATGCGAGACAAAACCATAGGGGGGGATAAGGCTGTCCCCATGGAAGATCCTCCTCTTTTATTTGCCCATATTTCAATATTAACAGAATCTGAAACTTGGTTTTTAAGTATGAATATTAATCTTCCATTGAATTCAGAGATGCTAAGCACACGTATCAAACTGTGGATTACTCTTATACAATCAAGAACTTTGATTAACCAATCGTGCGGAACCGAATTCAAAGCATTTTTTGTAGTCTTACGTAAGCTACTGATAGATGCCTCTTTTGTCATTTGCATGTTTTGTAACAATACTATCAATTATAAGCTGCTCTTTACATCCATATGCATTGTGTGGCTTCTTTCTGTTCCCTACGCTAAAATTTCATGTTCTGATAAATGTTCTGTTAATTCACAGGGTAAAGATTGATGTTAAGAATTTTATAAATGGTTGGCAAGCAAGGATGGGTCTATAATTTTTGGTGTCCGATCTGTCTCCCTGTCTGGAATATCATATTGGTATACCTGAGTAAAGAAGTCTGGAACAAGTGATGAGTCGTGAAGTACTTGGTTAAAGAACATACTTTTTAGTTTACAATGCAATGCGTTAGTTTTTTTTCCACCAAAAGTTCTGTATTCCATTACTCCAGGAGCTTCCAATTATGAGTTTTTTTTATTGCAATGTAAATGTGTCTATATTTTACTTACTAGATCACGGCATTCTTCAATTTCATCTGTTCTTTGTTCTATATTCTGTAAGCCATTCGGCCCGCGGTTAAAGGTTCTTTTGGTTTGGACCAAATGTTGCTTCCAAATTCCTCCAAGGCTCTTTAGTAGGAGGAGGAATAATTGTCGTGTCAACCTAACTTTTGTTTCCCTAGTTCCGAAAAACAGTTTCTCATTACTCTTAAACAATTGTTTATTCGTGTATCCTGCTACACTGCACATATCTTTTTAAAGCTGATGCGCTAGAGCTTTCAATCTTTGTTTATAGTGTCCAAATGTCTTCACATTTTAATCTGAAATTCTTCTTAACATGGATATGTTCCGGCTTTCTCAAAAACACTGGTTAACTTGTTCCTCAGGGACACCGATGTTGTATTACTAGCTATGCTGTTAAATGTCAATATCCCCTTTAGTACGTTGATTCCCTCTGTTCAACCTTCTTTTCCATTTTCCTCCCTTTTTGGTTTAGTCTATTGTTTTCTGAATTCTTGGTTGGATAAGGTGAAAGTTTGAACTCATGCCTAACAAGTGACTGCTCACAAAATACCGCCAGATGAATTTTCACTGAAATCGGTTGGATCTAAATACTTAAATATTTCCAATATAGTTATTCAGACAGTTAATGTAAATGGATATATTTTTAATTTGTAATAATCTTTGGTAAGTTCGGTCTTTCTCTTTGAAAGATGTGTTCAAATTTGCTAATGTTTTTCATAAATGCTATTCTTATATGTCTGCGTCGGTTCCATCATTAATTTATGTTCTCACCGTCTCTTCCTATGGCCTGAACCTCTGCAACTGTGCAGGGGTAGTGCTAACGTGTCAGGGATTATTATTATTATTATTATTATATTATTATTATTATTATTAGTATATTATTTATTATTATATTATTATTATCTATTATTATTATTGAAGAGAAAATTATAACATTGACGGATGGTTCGTCGCCGTCGTGTGGTGAATAAACTTACATTATTCTTGAATTATCCCGACGTAGCGTCCTCACGTGGAAACTTTCCAAGGGATTATGGTCTTTTAGTTTGTTGCCTCTGTGCAAAACGTTACTTCTCTTGGAACTGCCAGGATGGCGGTGGGACGGCTCTAAGTTATTATTATTATTATTATTATTATTATTATTATTATTATTATTATTACTGAATAACTTTTAAGTCATTTTATTTTAATATAATTTCATTATAAACTAGTTTTTGTTGTACAGTTGCGTTTCTGTGGTGTGGGAATGTTCACGCCTATTCTGATTATACAAATTCAATATATGTAAAGTAGTATTCTCGTTGTTTATAATTATTTTTTTAAGTTTAATTAGGCCTATAACTTTTTTTGTATAAATAATGTAATGTTCAAACTAAGTCTGTCTGATCCATGTTATAATAATATAACTAACATAATCACACAGACAAGCCACGTATGTGGCTTTGCTGGACCCTATGCAACGTATTATAATACAAAAATTGCATGTAATATGATTATTTTAAAAAAAACCCCCCCCCAAAAAAATATTTATTATTATTATTATTTAATATTATTATTATTATTATTATTATTATTATTATTATATTATTAATTATTATTATTATTATTATTATTTTTTGCTTGATGCTTCACAGCCCGGAAATATTAGAGAAATCAAATATTTTTACGAGCATTTTCGCTGTGTTGCCTCAGATGATGATACGCACAGGAGTATCGAAACGTCAGTAATTTAATTAAAAAACGAAACACAGGAAATGACTCGTAAAATATTTGATTTCTCTAATATATTATTATTATTATTTTATTATTATTATCATTATATTTTATTATATATTATTATTATCTATTATTATTATTATTATTATTATTAATTGGATCATAGCAGTTGTCGAAAAGTTGGCCAGGACTGGGTTCGAATCCAGAAACCTCCGGACTAACGTGCCATAGCTCTACCAATTAAGCTACGGGACCACAGAACAAACCTTTAGGAACTGTTCTATTGTTCGTGACTGTTAACTGACATGCATAAATCCAACAGAAGACGGCAATGTAGCCTTGTCAAATCTGAAAAGATTGCATGGATAAATTTCAATCACATCTCATTTCCCGTGAGTTGGGTAGTATGAATATATGTTTTTTAAGCAGAAGCCCGCTTTTAAGGACATAGTTATTGATTCATAGCAGTTTTCGAAAAAGTTGCCCCGAATGGGGTTCGAACCCAGACACTCCGGTAAGTGCATAGCTCTACCAATAAAAGCTACCGGCGACCACAGAAAAAACCTTTAGTGAAAAACTGCTATTTGTTGTGACTGTTAACTTACATGACATAAAATCCACAGAAGACGGCACTGTAGCGCAAATCGAAAGATTGCATGGATAAAATTCAATCACATATCATCGCCCGTGAGGTGGGTAGTTATGAATATTATGGTCTTTCAAGCATAAGCCCGCTTTAAGGACATAGTATTGAGTCATTAGCAGTTGTCGAAAAAGTTTGCCCCGACTGGGGTTCGAACCCAGAACCTCCGGCTTAACGTGCCATAGCTGTCTTACAATAGCTACCGGGACCACAGAACAAACCTTGGAAAAACTGCTATTTTTTGTTGTCACGTAACTTACATGACATAAATCCAACAGAAGACGGCAATGTAGTGTCAAATCTGAAAGATTGCATGGATAAATTCAATCACATCTCTCTCCCCGTGAGTGGGTAGTATGAATATATGGTTTTAAGGCATAAACCCGCTTTAAGGACATAGTTAGTGATTCATAGCAGTTGTCGAAAAAGTTTGCCCGACTGGGGTTTCGAACCAGAACCTCCGGTTAACGTGCCATATGCTTCTACAATTAAAGCTACCGGGACCACAGAACAAACCTTTAGGAAACTGCTATTGTTGGGACTGTTAACTTACATGACAATAAATCCACAGAAGACGGCAATGTAGCTGTCAAATCTGAAAGATTGCAGATAAATTCATCAAATTCATCGTCCCGTGAGGTTGGGTAGGGATGAATATATGGTTTTTAAAGCATAAGCCGCTTTAAGGACTATTTATTGATTATAGCAGTGTTCGAAAAAGTTTGCCCCGACTGGGGTTCGAACCAGAACCCCTCCGGATTAACGTGACATAGCTCTACAATTAAGCTACGGAAAACAGAACAACACCTTTAGGAAAACTGCTGAATTTGTTGTGACTGTTTAACTTACATGACATAAATCCAACAGACGACGGCCATGTAGCTGTCAAATCTGAAAGATTGCATAGATAAATTCAATCACATCTCATCACCGTGAGTTGGGTAGTATATGAATATATGTTTTTTAAGGGCATAAGCCGCTTATTTAAGGACATCAGTTATTGATTCATAGCAGTATTATTATATTATTAGTATTATTATTATTATTATTATTATTATTATTATTATTTATTATTATTGTTATTATTATATTATATTATTATTATATGATAATTGATATTATGGATATTGATTGATTTATTGATATGACCAGTTCTATCCCCGATGAACGTGAAGATTAGTTACATTTCTTAGGAATAGGTAGTAACGTATGCGTTTGCTGTCATGGGGAACGCTTCGGTTTCGAATATGACCATGCTTATGAATACAAAACTCGATAGTAAAGATAATACACCCCAAACGCTGCAGAATGTCCACAACGAAATTGAGACCGTTATAGGGACTTGCTTTATATTACCGGTAAGGAGAATTTATTTCTACAGGCTGATTTTGAAGTACTTTTACGATTACGAAATATAAAATACCCCCTGTTGGGCATGATAAAGGAACTAGACTTGCTAGCAAAACAAGTTTGTAAGTACCATTAAACAACAGAATAAAACATGGTGATCGCTGCTTGCGTTCATGATACCAAGAGTTTTTAATTCTATGGCCACCCTGAAAATTTTAACGTTAGATAAAAGATCCTGATAAGTTATACTAAAATCATTTTACCTCGAGAACCTTCTAAAGAACTGCAAGATTTTTGGGAACTATCCTTTTAAGAACTCATTTTCTTTTCTTGCTTTTGTGTGTAAACGCCACCTTGGTGTGGTACATTGATTACATGATGTAATAGTAATTGTATATTTATCGATTTTATATTATGTTCTTCAGTGATATTTTCAGGACTCAATTCGATGTTCGATTGTATTCCCTTACTATCTGTGTGTACCGTGTCACGATATATGTGTAAAAGTGTTAATTTTAGTCATATTGTAGAATGTTTCAACGGCCTCAGCTATGAGCTTAAACCTAAGTTATTGTGATACATTATGGTGGGACCCACTGATAAGCCTTCGGGTTTAGTGCGGATAATGTATGATATGTTTGTAATCTTATGTTTTTGCTACGTACAAAAAAAAAAAAAAAAAAAAAAAAAAAAAAAAAAAAAATTATTATTATTATTATTATTATTTTTTATTATTATTATTATGTTTCCACATCTGGGTACAAACCGGTACAAGAAAAATGAAATGTTTTGCGGACTATGTAAAGCATACATGTGCTTATAATAATAACAAAACTTGCAAATTCAAATTTATCTAAAATCTATACAGTATTCAATATAACATTCAATTCAAAAACTTAACTTAATCTTTACAAAATATACAACATAAAATCGTATTATAAAACATTGTCATTGCCCAAATTTTCGGACTATATGACATGTACAAATTACAAATTAAACCGCTTTCTGCATTTGATGAATAAATTTTTGTTAATGTCCAGTTGGTGTAAACTTTTTGGTAGGTTGTGTGGTATAACTGCCGTGGCTGACACAATAATTGGTTTTGTAGTGACTTGATCTTGTTTTCCACATTTTCTTTATTTTTTGTCCTAAGTCAAAGTAGCGTCTAACTTTTCTGTCCCACGTTGTTTAAATATTTTAGCTTAGTGGAATTGCTACATCATAATAAATGTTTGCCTTTTTGATTTATCCATTAAAATGATATCAGGCTATTATGTTTTTATCGTCTTATCTGTAATAACAGCCCGATCATAATATAGTTTACAATTTTCAATTTCTAATAACTTTTTCAGGTTGGTACTTATAGTATGGTACCGGTACGATGTTCTCCAGTAACGAACACTTTCGGTCCCGAAGTTGGTGAATTATGTTGGCAACTTGATTATGTCTGTGCAAATAGTTTGACTGGGCTAGAAGTTTACATCCCGATATTAAATGATCCATGGTCTCATTGGTCAAATGGGCACTTTCTACATTTTTTCATCCAGAATTGTCTTTTCTTTAAATGTTTTTACTTCTTGTAAATTTTTTGTAGCAATTACTTGATCCTGTATGGCCATGAAATTCCCTCTGTTTCTCCAAATAAATCGCACTTGTAACCATTTATTAGATGCATGAGTTCTACATAATCACGAGCAATTCTGTGTGATGTCTCCCCTTAGTATCTTAATTTTCCCCATTTCTTCTTTCATAACTCATTATGAGATTGTCCCGCGAAATTGTCATCGTTATGCAGATCTAACGGGGTGAGGTTGACATCGGCTTGCACTACCGCTGTATGTAATCGCGAAGTATTTTAAATATAGAATATTCCCTTAACAAATTGATTTTCTTAATACGTGCGTTATTTAAAATCAAAAAATCCCTTTTCCACCACGTAACCTGAAAAGGGCGTCCGTTTCAAACCGCCGCTCTGGGTGATGAATCGGTATTCTGTTCGGATTTCTTATTTTTTGGGGGGTTTAATTTGGGCTTTTTTTCTCAGTTTGTGTCCGGGTTTAAAAATCCCGAAAGAATACTTTAAAACGGTCCCGGGGTAATTTTAAATTCCCCCCCCATTTTTTTTTTCCCCTTTTAAAATTTTGATGTCAGTTTTTCTTTCACTCTCTTAAACAAAAAGTATTTTAAGCTTGTTTTTCGCTTCCGCCTTGATAAATTTCTGTTCACTTGAATGAACCCAAGTTTTTAAAAATACACCTCACCTTTTTCCCAATTCCCTTTCAAAAACCCAGTTTCACCCGATACTTGAACCCATGTGAAGCTTGAATTTTTGCCCTTTTTTAAAAACATAAAATTAATTTTTTAAAACCATTTTTTCAAATCCAAAAAAACCCTTTTGGGAATACTTGGCTAAACGAATGTGTGATTTGTAATAGTGTTTTGAGTTGTTTTATCTGTGATCGCATATATTTTGATATCATCCATGTACTTTAAAGGGTTTTTATTTAAAAAAATAGTTTTATTACCATTTTCTTTGATTTAAAACCCAAAATTTTTTGATTTTTTTTAAGAAATTTTTGTAATGGTTTAATGCCATACAGAACCAGAGTGGGTTTTAATGGGTCACCTTAAAATATTCCCGTAAATTTTAATTTTCCCATTTTAAAATTTTTCCCTCTGGCAATTTTATTTTTAAAAGTTGTTCTCCCAGGGTGTTCTTTAGCGTTTTTTCAAAACTGAAATTAATTTTTGGATAAATTTTAAATATTTTCCCCAATACATGTAAAGCCATGGAATGGGGCAAAAGATCTACGCCTTTTTTTTTAACCCAAAATTAAGGCAGTAATGAATTTTCCCTTTTTGGCCAATTTTTTTTGGTCTCATAACCAAAGTTTTCGAAAACCCAAACTGTTCCTTAAAAACCCTTGGGAAAAATTTTTTACAGCCCTTTTGTTCCTCTGATAATATATTTTTTTTCTTCCAATGCTGAAATTTTTTGGTTTGCATACAAGATTTTAATTTTGTAAACCTTGGTAGGCATGTTTTTGGGTTCCTGTTTTGGGGCTGGATTTTGTGTATCTGCATTTTTTGGGTTTAAGTAACGTCTTTCCCTTTTTTTAAAAAATAAAGGAACGGCTTCATCTCCATTTTCCTTTCACTAATGCTGTAAAAAATTTTTCTAGATCTTTATGCAAACAGGGGAATCTTTTTTACCCAAAAAATTTTTTTTTTGGGTGTTATCCCAAATCCCCGGGGTTTTTCCCCGTTTGTTCTCCAAAGAATATAGATTCCCGTTTTTTCGGGGAAAAAATGCTATTGAAGGACATTTCTTAACTTTTCTCCTATCTTGGGTTTCTTCGACAATCCTGTGTATTTTTTGTTGTTTCTCTACAGGTTTTACTCCAAAATTTTGACCAAATTAGTTAATTTCTCTGTGGTGACCGTTAAACAAATTTGGGGTAAGTTTTTTTTGCAAATTTTCGATAGAAATTTTTTTTTCATTGTGCTGAAACATTTATTTTGATGTTTTTCTACTTGTACTAAACCGTAAACCCTTTTCCCGCCTCTTTGACAAGGCGGGGGGCTAAACTTTTATTTTAATTTTGCCGTGTAATCAATTGAAAAACACATTCTCATTTTCGTGCCTAGTGTGAATTATCATTCTACAAATATACTATTTACATGGCGGGATTAAATTTTTTGCCCTTTTAAACCTAAAGTATTGTGTTGAAAAGTCCGAATCTCTTCTGAGCCTCCTTTAATTTTTGGCCACTAACCTTTTGTCCCCCCCTTGGCTTTTTTTCCCAACTCCTCGTAAAATGTTATCAGTAAATTTCCTCTTAAATTCATTCCTTTAAATTGGCCATATTCTGCAAACCCCGCCACATTAAAAAAAAGTTTAAAGTCCCCAAAATTAAAATTGCATATTTTGGGTTCCCCTCGTTCCCTTCCCAAAACATTTTCATTTCGTTGACAATGGGAATTTTTATGTAATGAAATTTTTAATTTTTTTGGGATTTGTGGTCTTTTCGTAGGACCATTACTGCAAAATTTTGTCCCGGCTTCATCAAATTTAATTTTGGGGTTTTTTCCCGCAATGTATTCTCCGTTCTGAGGGGGGCATAATCAAATGTTGTTGGGGTTGTACTTGTGGTTCTATGTGTGGTTTTATCTGTGCCTGGACTTCATTTTGAGAGTTTTCCAATGAACCTACATCATCTCCATTTTCCTCATCCTGCTCGCGGTTCTCAATAATTTATCTGCCATTCATAGATAAATGCAATTTTTCAGCTACTTCCTGTCTAATTTGCTGTATAATGTTGTTTGGTATAAGGTTATTTTTAAGAATTACCCTTCGTTGATCTGCTATTCCTTGTTCCGTGGCAACAATATCAGGGAAGTCTGCTGTAAATGCTCGATGTAATAAAAATCTGTATCCTGTTGGATTCGTTTCTAGGCGTGTAATCTTATGTAATGTAATGTGTAATACAATGTAATTATTATTATTATTATTAATTAATCATGATTATTGTAATTATGATTGTTTTTATTGTTTTTATTATTATTATTATTATTATTATTATTATTATTATTATTATCATTATATTATTATTATTATTATTTATTATTATTATATTATTATTATTATTATATATTATTATATTAACACAATAAACTGGTCGGGACATTTCGCCGCGTCGACTCTGCTTTATTGCGTTTGACGTTTCAGCCCAACTGTGTGGGCTATCCTCAGAAAACAAGAAATAAAATTAAAAACTTACAAAAATATAAGCCAAGACAAGGCTTCCCATGGAAAAACAAAATAACAACAACAAAACAAACAGTTACCATGATCAATAAACAATTTTATTGGTGATGTTGGGTTAAAGCTGAGCGGGTCGTGGGCGCCCACAGTAAAACTGATTCAAGACAACTCCAACGTTGGCCGTATCGTAAATAAACGCATTATCCCCAAGATCTTACTCCCGGTTTCGAATGCAGGCCTTCTCGTCCTCCCTGTCCCGGAAATGGATCAGCCCCAAGAAAGTGGATTTCGACGGAGTGATCGGATACGCACCAGAAATTCTCAAATGTGAGGTTGATCTGGTTGTGAAAAAGACTTCATTAGAATGTAATGCAATTTTATAGAAGGCGGAGCCTGATCATGGTAACTGTTTGTTTTGTTGTTGTTATTTTGTTTTTCTATGGGAAGCCTTGTCTTGGCTTAAATTTTTGTAAGTTTTTAATTTGATTTCTTGTTTTCTGAGAATAGCCCACACAGTTGGGCTGAAAACGTCAAACGCATAAAAGCAGAATCGACGCGGCGAAATGTCCCGACCAGTTAATTGTGTTAATTATTTACCGGGCCGCGAAAGCCTTAAATTTGAAATTATATTACTATTATTATTATTATTATTATTATTATTATTATTATTATTATTATTATTATTATTATTATTATTATTATTATTATTATTATTATTATTATTATTATTATTATTATTATTATTATTATTATTATTATTATTATTATTATTATTATCATTATTATTCAGTCAGTCGCCGTCGGAGACGGTCGGGTTTTGTGATAGCTCCGCGCTTCAGCGATAACAGTGTATATCGAGTGTGTACGATGCAGCGGTGTTCCCGTTGTACGGACGAGGTACCGGCCAGTGGAGACTTTGTAACCATGCTATGGCGATTGCAAAGGGGAATTTCCACTTTGAGTGTTCCGGGTTGCGGGAGACGACGTACCGCAGGAAGTCAACTAAGGAGAGGATGTCATGGAAATGTGTTGACTGCCGAGGTTCGACTCCCGTGCCTGACGAGACGGGCAACGCTTCGCAACCAGTCCGGAAGACAGGTGATGGTCAGGAGAACACGGAAGAGTATTTGTCGGTAGTGAAAGAAATTAGGGACAAATTTAATTCTAACGAACTTATACTTGAATCTCTTATGTCAAAAATTGACGTGTTAACTAAAAGTAATAAAGAGAAAGATGTCGCAATAAAGAACTTAACTTTGCGTGTGAACAGGTTGGAACAAGGACGGGACTAGAAAATAATTTATAAAAACAGGGTATTTCTTTTGGTGAAAATGACAATAATATTGGTCAATCCAAAAAAATAGATAAGGAGATTAATGTGAAATGCAGAGATCAAGATGTGTCAGATGTGTTCCGCATTAACAACAACAAAACCAGCCTACTGATTGTCAAATTCTATGAGAAGGCTACGAAAGATGAGTGGTTGAGTAAGCGTCGCAAGGTCGTTACAAACAACAACATCAAACCAGACACCAACGATGATCGCATTTATTTAAACGAGCATTTGACCCCTACAGTGAGAGGCTTGGCCTGGGAGGCGCGCCAAGTGCGGCGCAAGTGCGGGTACAAGTTCGCCTGGGTGAAAAATGGCAATGTTTACATGCGTCAAAGTGAGAAGTCCCCTATTATTAGAGTGAACTCGGTGGACGACTTGCCGATCCCGCAACCGCAAGTTGAACAAAGTGAAGATTGACTGACTGCTTCTGACGCGTATCTAAACCTCGTGTTCCACATAAACATTCGTAGCTTGAGGTCAAATTTTGATAATTTACTTGTTTACCTAAAGTCAAATAATTGTTCTTATGATATAATTGTCTTAACAGAAGTGTGGATTGATGAGGGTGAAAAGCGGCTCTACGACATTCAGAGCCGTGTATGTTAAAGAAAGTTATGAGTTTAATTGGAAATCATATCTGTGCAACACTGCTGAAGGTGTAATCTTGGACTTAATATTGAACAATACTACTTTTACGATTATCTCTTTATATCGGCGCTCTAATCAAGCACTTGTGAAGTCCTTTGTTGATGACCTTCAGTCTTTATTAGACAATGAAACTCGGGATCCGTGTATACTTTTGGGAGACATCAATATAGATATAACTGAAAGCCCTCAATGTTATAATGTTAATATAAGTGATTATTTAGACATTTTGTATTCCAAAGGTTTTATCTCTTGCATAAACAAACCAACTAGGATGGGAGATGGTTCACATACATGCATCGATCATGTATTTATACGCAACAGTAAACAAGTTGAGTTTGAGTGTCGTACCTTGGACTGTGGCATTACGGATCATTTGGCTACAACGGTGCGTGTTCATAACAACACGAGTGAGCACATCAAAATGACACAATCTACAAAGGTTATCAAGTACATAAACAAGACACTTTTTCAAACAAATTTAAGTTTGCACAATTGGGAGGGGGTTTTCAGCTCAGCACATGCAGATGAAGCTTTCAAGTTGTTTTTCCAGGAACCTAAATTAATAATTGATTACCTACTCATATATTACATTTAGTCTGAACAACAAAACTAGAAAACGTAAAGAATGGATTACACCGGAAACAATAAAACTTACACTTCAAAAGCAAGCTATCTATAAGTCTTTAAAGCGACACCAAGAAGATGAAATTTTAAAACATCGTTATAAAGTTTTGAGTAAACTCGTCAGGGAAAAAATAAAGCGGGATAAAATAAATTTCTACCACGATGAAATAGAGAAGGCACTTAGTAAACAAGGTTTTGAAGGGGAGAGGGCGCGAGGGAATATCCGAAATTCTAATAGATGGTGAAACTATTAGCACTGATAAAGATCCCGTTAGAGCTGCTAATTACTTAAAATGAATATTTTATAAATATTGCGAATACAGCGGCGACCAATGCTAACAACGACGATAAAATTAGTAACGATCATGGTATGCAGTGGGTTAACCAAACCATGCACGTCTCTGATATAACTGAAGCTGATCTTGTGGAAGTTATTAGAAACATGAAAAGCAAATCAAGCGCAGGCATTGATAGATTAAATATTTGTATGATAAAAGATAACATTGATATTTTTGTACCTGTTTTAAAATATTTATTCAATCTTTCTCTTAATGATGGTTATGTGCCTGATATTTAAAAAACGGCTCTTGTAATCCCTATCTTAATTAAAAATGGTGATAAAATCATGGTTAACAATTATCGACCCATCTCATTGTTGCCTTCAATATCAAAAATTTTAGAAGTTTGTGTAAAAAATCAGGTTTTAAACTTTCTATGGTCACATCACTTCTTTTCTGAGATTAAGATTGGTTTCTTGCCAAAGAAGAATGTTGACATGGCGATTGAGAATCATTCATATAACCAAAGCAACGGAAAAGAATCACAAGACCATGGCACTGTATTTGGACTTCAGTAAGGCGTTTGATATGATCTCTCATAACTTATTGGTAAATAAACTCAACAGGTGTGGTCTAAGAGGAAAAATTGGTCAATGGTTCGAATCATATTTAAATAGAAGAGTGCAAATCGCTGTCATAAATTGAACACACAGCATGACATTGACCGTAGTACGAGGGGTTTCTCAAGGGTCTGTGTTGGGCCCAATATTTTTCCTAATTTTTATAAACGTTCTCGCAATATTGCCTTTGTATGCTTCAGTTACTCTTTTTGCAGATGAAGCAGCTTTAGTGCTTTCAGCCGTCACGTATGTAATTTTGCAAATGCTTGTCAATCATGATCTACACATTTTATCTAATTATTTTAGAAATAACGGTCTTGTTTTAAATAGTTCAAAAACCAAATTCATTGTATTTCGTTTTAAAGAGAAGACTACTGTATATCAGATGAAGACAAATACACAAAGATTCAAAGAGAAATAGTGTTTATTTTCATAGGTGATGAAAGACAACGGAAGACATAGGTGATTTGATAATAATACATAAAACAAGAAGAAAAGAACAAAATAAACAAAACAATGAAAACAAAGAGGTTAAAACATAATATTTCAAGATGCTCCGATCTAACGTTCCGGCCCCCATGAAGGGTTCGCTTCATTGAGTAGGAAGTGGGCAAAGTTTCACAATTGGCCGAGTTATGAGACCGTGGGAGGTGATGACATCGGCAACTCGAGATATTCCATCTGTACCAGGTTTAACAGTAACAATACGGCCCATGGTCCAGCGCAGAGGGGGAAGATTATCTTCGGCAACAATGACGACAGTCCCCGGAAGAATGGTGTTTGCTGGCGATGTCCATTTATATCGTTGCTGCTGAGTGTGAAGGTATTCTATTTGCCAGCGCTTTCTAAAAGTCATGGACGATCTTTTGCACCAAATGCCAACGAGACAAACAGGCGGTGCGGTTGGTGTAGCGGGGCTCATCGGGAGGTGCAGTCAACGGACGAAATATTAGGAAATGACCCGGGGATAGATAGGCGACGTCAGCCGGGTCAGACGATAGTGCATACAACGGGCGCGAATTAAGTACAGCTTCAACTTGTACTAGGAACGTATTGAGCTCCTCGAAAGTAAGGACTTGTTCACCAATGGCGTTCCGTAAGAGTTGCTTTGCAGACTTTACCCCGGCCTCCCAGAGTCCACTAAACTGCGGCGCTGAAGGAGGAATAAATCGCCATTCTGTGCCACAAACGCAAGCATCTTCGGTGATTGCATCCTGATGAATTTGAGAAGTGAGGAGCTGGCTCAGACGATGTATTTCATTGATTGCGCCAATGAAGTTGGTACCGTTGTCGCTGAATATAGTGGAGGGATGTCCACGACGGCCCACAAAGCGACGATAAGCAGCAAGGAAAGTGGGAATAGAGAGATCTGAAGCCAATTCCAGGTGAACAGCCTTGGTGGCAAAACATATGAAAATGCACAAGTATGCTTTTAGAGTTCGGGCCCTCGGAGGCAAGCGGCGGAAACAGTGTAAGGACCGGCGTAATCCACCCCAGTGTTTACGAATGGTCCTATACTAGAAACACGTTCAAGCGGGAGGTCTCCCATTGGTTGAATAATGGGTCTTGGTTTTACTGTAAAGCAACGATTACACTTGGCAAGCTGCAAACGAACAACGTTCCGCCCGTCCATTATCCAGAATTTTTTGCCGAAGATAGGCATGAGTGGCAAGTGAGCCGGCATGTAAGTTGACGACGTTAGCATTCTCAATCACCAAATATGTAAAAGGATGCTCTTTGGGTAGTAAGGCAGGATGACGATGCTCATAAGCTATGTTGGCAAAGGATAGACGACCGCCAACTCGCAAAATTCCGTCGTTATCTATGAATAAACGTAATTGGCGTGTAAGACGGTGGCGAGTGTTCGGACGAGATGCTTCTCGCAACTCCTCAGACAAACTGGAGCGTTGGGTTCGACGTATAAGACACAATTGAGCTTCATGAAGCTCGGTGGTGGAGAGAGGTCCGGTGATGAGCTGATGAGAGTGGAGACGGTTGTGTATAAACCGGCGACAATAGGCGACAATTCGATAAAGACGAACATAGGAAGAGAAAAGAGTTTCCAACTCCAGCTGTTCAACTTGCACCGCAAACGTGAAAACTGGAGGGGGTACCAATTCGGCATTAACTTGTGAGTCGTTCATATCAGATGATTTTGGATAAGTTAATGGCCGCATGTGGAGACTGGATTAGCTAACCAAAATGGACCTTCCCACCACAAAGGATGATTTAACAGGTGATTGGGATATATTCCCCGAGAGGCGCAATCAGCAGGATTGCCCTCGGAAGCAACATGGTGCCAAACTGAACATGGTAATATTTCTTGAATTTCAACCACACGGTTTGCAATAAATGTCTTCCATCGGTGCGGTTCAGCGGATATCCACGCTAATGCGATAGTGGAGTCTGAGAAGGCAAAATGTTCAGCAATGGTGATGACCCCCATATCGATGAGAGTCTGGGAATAAATTCGAGAAAGTAACTGAGCAGCGCACAGTTCAAGGCGCGGCAAGGACACTTTTTTAAGCGGTGCCACTCGCGATTTGGCTCTTAGTTGAGTGACGGTAATGCTCCCATTGGGTTCAGAGACATGAAGGAAGACAACGGCGGCAAACCCTTCCTCTGAAGCATCACAAAATCCAACAAGAATACGGGTGTGAGAAGATGATGTTGAAACAAGACGGGGGATTCGAATTTGATTCAATAACGGCAATTCTTGCTGGTAGTGACTCCACGCGTCGATAATATTCTTTGGTGGGGTTTCATCCCAAGATAGACGTGTTTGGCAGATACGGCGAGAGAAAACCTTGGCACAAAACGTTACTGGTGTAAGCAATGTGCTCAGAGCGTCCCAAAGGTTGGCCAGTTAGTGGGAGCGCAACGATGAAGCGTCCTAGAGTATCCCGGGTGATAGTATTCTTGTAGATGTCTTCGGCTTGCCGTTCTTCGGGTCGAAGAATTGGTCGGTGAAAGGTAGGCTCCAAGTCCTAAAATTGCTTTGTAAGATTAATCAAGGGGTCCTGATTTGAAGGCTCTAGGAGTGAGGATTGTGACACATAAGCCAAATGTACTACGAAGGCTGTAGGCAGTCGACTGAGACCGTCGGATACGGCCGATGGATACCTGCACAGATTCTGATCAGTGACGCGTTCAGGAGCAAGCACTAAAGTTGATGAAGTGACAAGTGGTGATGCATTGTCGGTGATGAATAGTAACTTCCGAACTTCATCCGCTGAGGGCTCTTGGACGGTGCTGCTAGACGAAGGTACCGATGGTAAAGGCGGCAGTGAAGGCGATGGTAAAGTCGACGGTGAAGGCGAAAGTGAAGGCGACGGTAAAGTCGATGGTGAAGTCGACGGTGAAGGTGACGGTGAAGGCGGCGGTGAAGGTGAAGGTGATATCAAAGGTTGAGACGATTGATTCAATGGTGAGCAATGCATACGATATCGCGTTTTTCCAGCATTGTCGATGACATTTGATGCGAATTGGACTCGGCGATCTGCGAGGCGACGATGATAATATGCGCCAACCACAACCCATCCCAGGGTGGTTTCCCAAGCACCGGGAACTCCACCACTAGGCATAACATGGTTTGGACGCATGATAGTGGCGCAGACGTCTGCACCGAGTACGACATCGACTGGTGCTGAACGAAAATAACAAGGATCAGCAAGTCGCAGGGCGTGTAATTGGGTCCATTGTTGATGCGGCAATGCTTCATTCGGTGAATTGTGCATCACAGTGGGAACCACGTGAAGAGGGAGTGTAAGCCATGGGGGATCGCCATGCTGTTGTAAAAGGGCGATGGTGGTTGATGGTCGTTGAAAAGCAGTGATCCCGCCAATTCCGATTAAAGGTCCGCCACATGATGGTTGCAGCTTGAGGGAGGTGCACGCAGTCTCAGTGTGGTATGAGCTGAGGCAGTTGCATAGTTGAGCGTGGTTTACGTACTCCCTTTTTTCCTGGGTAGGCAGATACTTGAACGAAGAACAAGAACGTATATTGTGACCAGAATCTGCACAATAGGCACATCCAGGAGAGTTGAGATTAGGTGATTGTGTAGCTGTCATTGTATTGCGAAGTGCATTATATGATGATGGCGTACCGGGTGTTAGAGCTTGTGCGACTGGAGGAGGCAATCGAGCAATAGGCGTCGGTGTATTGTGCTTAATGTTGAAAGACCTGGAACAGGATTGATTATTATGCCAAGAAGAAGTCTTTACTAGAACAAGCCTATGAGTTGAATCATTGGTAATCAATTACCCAATTTGACAACGTTCCACTAGAAAGGTCGTGAGAGAATTAAACGTCGGCACTGAGGATGGGTCGTGATGCTTTTCTTCGAAGGCAAGTCGCAAGCGTGGTGACAGTGTTCAGTGCTAGAGAACACATGACAAAGTCACCAAGGTCGGGAATCTGGAGATTGCGCAAGGCTTCATGTCCTGCCTGAAAGGAGTCCAAGACAGCTTGAATGTCTGACGTAGAATCCGCTTGGTGCGTAGGATATACCGTCATTTGCCCAACTAAATGTGAGGCCTGTGCCCGAATGGAAGCATATCGTTCGCAGATAAGGCGATAGGCGACATCGTAGTTCTCAGCTGACACAGACAAATGTTCAATAAGATGCAACGGTGCACCGTGGAGGTATGTGCGTAGATACAGCATTTTTGTCTCTGCTGGGAGTCGAGTGTGGTGAACAGCTGCATTGAAAATGGCAATAAAATTACTCTAGTTTTTAATATCTCCATCCCATATGGGCACGGCGATTTGCGGAAGTCGAGGTTGTTCCGTACCAACAACTGATGTTGAAGGTACTGGTGATGCAGACAGAAATTATCCTCTACAACCGTAACTACCTTGCAAGTTACCACTCATAAACTGGGTTAAAGGCATGAAGCAACATCTGCTATTGCGCATTGGGACTTACCATTGGCCAGTGTGATGTCCCTTTGGGTTTCCATAAACGCAGCCTTTAATTCCCCCAAAGTTCTTTCCTACGCGCTTGTAGTTGCATCGTTGAAGCCTCGTCTGTTTCATTCGCCAGAGTATAAAGATTAAACATAAGATCCATATACATTCTTCGCAGAGCTAAAAAACCTTCAATCTTGGCGAGGGTTTCTTTCGTATTTGCATTGCCATTGGGAGGAGCCATGATTTTGTTCTAATAATGTAGTGTGTGGACTGTATAACTATATTTAATTACTCACAGATGAATGATGATACTCAGAGTTCTCTAATCCGGCCACGGAGATTGACCATGTATATCAGATGAAGACAAATACACAAAGATTCAAAGAGAAATAGTGTTTATTTTCATAGGTGATGAAAGACAACGGAAGACATAGGTGATTTGATAATAATACATAAAACAAGAAGAAAAGAACACATCAACAAAACAATTAACAACAAAGAGGTTAAAACATAATAGTTCAAGATGCTCCGATCTAACAACTACTATTCCTCATATGAACATTGTTTACCATGAATCAAACTGCATTGAAACAACTAATTGTAAATGCATGTGTATTGAAAGCTGCGAGTATATAAAATATTTGGTATTGTATATGGATTCATCATTGAGTTGGAGCATGCACATAAATATGTTAACAATAAAACTTCGATCCATCAGTTATATCATCTACCATCTGAAAAAAATTATGCCATTAAATGTTCTAAGGCAATTGTATTTCGCTATTTTCCAATCGAATTTGCAATTTGGTATCATTCATTGGGGGGGAACATTTGATAATAAACTAACATCACTGATCACTGCTCAAAACTATATCATGAGAACCATATTTAATCTTCAGCGGCTTTAGTCAACTGACTTTGTATATATAGAGTACGACATTCTTCCATTGCCACAACTGTATTTTTATAGTACTGTTTTAAATGTTTTTAGTAATCTTAGTAACCATGATTTTGTGAATAGTGCTGTCAATACTAGAAATTCATCAGTGCTACGTTTAACCATACCTGACTTTAGATTAACAAATACACGTCACCAGTTATCATATAAAGGCCCATATCTGTTCAATTCTATTTTATGCAAGATTCCAGAGTTTAAACCATGTATGAAATATGTTCGTTTTAAAAAACTTGCAGAAAATGCAGTAAAAGAGAGGTGAATTATTTCCCATTTTAAAATTGCTTTTACGTTTAATATTAAGATTATGTATTTATTATTTTATTATTTTATTTATTAGGTTGGTGTGTGTGGTTGTGTTAGTGAGTACATACCTTTCGTATTTTAATTTATATGAGCGTTTGAAATTCAGAATATTTTTCATCGTACAAACTGCTGTCAAACAAGCTATGTTTACCATGGAAACTATGCTTCAAAAGTACTTTCTGACACATTTGAACATGGCTAAATGGTTGATTGGCATAAAAAATCATAGTAAAAGAGTATCTTCGAGGACGAAAGCCATCAAGGCAACTTCTATTGCCCACTCTGTGAAGAATCTTACATTCGTTTTGCTCCTTCTTGTAAGTATGATGTGTTTCGTGTATGTCCGTGTAGAGTCAGTGAACTGTCCGTCACCAGCAAGATACTAAAGCAATCAAAAAGTGACTGTCCATTTCTCGGCAAGGCTGTTTAATTTCTCTGCCTATGGAGCAGCTGGTCTCACCACCCTTCCAGCCCCGATGACTAGGTCACAAAGGTCTTCCGAAAGAGTAAATGCGTGATTTGGTCGAAGAGTACCATTGCTAGTTCTGCATGTGTTGTGTGTGATCCTGATGTCTGGGGAAATTGAAGTTAATCCTGGCCCTGGATTGACATCAGTAGCCAGCCTTCCTCTTCTTGACAAAATTAAAACAGCAAACAGTGTGACACTATACCACATGAACACACGAAGTATAGGTGGCATCAAACTCAGTGACCTCAATATTTACTTCTCTGACCACAGTGAGTTCGATATAATATGCCTTACGGAAACATGGCTAAGCCAAAACATATTTGACAGTGAGGAACTTGACAGTTCTCAGTTCTCTGTTCATCGTAAGGATTGTAAACAGATGAATCAGGCAAAATTGAAAAGAGGAGGTGGTGTTCTCACAGCAGTAAACTCGAATTTTCCTTCCAAACGGCGTGTGGATCTTGAGTCAGAAGAATGTGAAATTATTTGGGTTGAAGTGAAACTCCCAGGTGCATTTAGTCTATTTGTTGGATGTGTTTTTTTGCCTCCACCAATATCTTTAGATCTATTGGAAGAACTCCATGTATCACTGACCCGTGTGCAGTCCTCGCTACGACCTCAGGATAGTGTGCTACTGTGTGGCGACTTCAACTTGCCTCAAGTGACGTGGACCGCACCTCAGGATACAAACAACCATCTTCAGCCAGTATGTAACATCAACTCCCAGGTAGTGACTTCCATGTTTAAAATTATAAATGAATTCAGCCTGTACCAAGTTAGTCCGTTTCCCACATGTAACAACAATTTCCTTGATCTTATATTTGTAAACAATCCAGATATGTCAATCTCAGTCAACCTAGTGGAACAAGCTGTAGTTTCTGATCACCTTGCCCTCAGCTCTGAAAAAATATGTCCTGATTTTAGTAAAAATTACAAGCAAGCCAACCGTTCAAGGTTCAACTGGAAGAGGACTGACTTAAATCTTTTAAACTTCAATCTTAATTCAATTGATTGGAATGTATTAAAACAAGCGCCAACACTTGATGATATGTGTGAACATTCCACAAAACTTTGTCGCAAATTATTGACTTAACTGAGCCAAAAATTACAGTTAATCCTACAAAGTACCCTCCATGGTCTGACAAGGACACGATATCTGCTCTTAAGGAGAAAAACCGATGTCATAAGCTTTGGAAAAACACGGGATTTGACAATGTTAAGGCCGAATTCAAGTTAAAGCGTGCAAATTTTAAAAACTTAAATGCCTCAAACACAAACAGTATTTAATGAAAATAGACTATTCTATGTATGAAAATCCTTCAAGCCTTTGGACTTATGTGAGACATAAAACAAGATCTAGACGCATCCCAATTGAGGTTGAATTTAATGGCAATAAAGCAAACAGCAGCGCAACTTGCAGCCAGTTGTTTTCAGACTTTTTTAAAACTACATTCCAACAGCCTATCCCGAAAGATCAGCCCCTGCCACCGTTTCCTGACGTATCTTCGGACAGTTTATGCCATTTCAAAATATCACGTCGAGAAGTTGAAGAGTGCTTGAAGAATTTAAAAGGAAAATCACCCGGACCTGATAAAATTCCACTGAATGTAATTAAACACTGTAGAAGATCGCTTGCTGAGCCTCTCACAATTTTTTTCAATGCTTCTATAAATAGTGGAGTCTTCCCTACTAGATGGAAGCATGGAATAATAACACCTGTCCATAAAAAAGGAAGTAAGCACAATGTTACAAATTACAGACCAATTTCATTACTCTCTACATTTTCCAAAGTTTTCGAAAGAATAATACATAATCGACTCTACAATCACCTTAAGAAGTACATTGTCCCCGAGCAGCACGGCTTTAAATAAATAAATAAATAAATAAATTTTATTTAGAGTCTACCCACTCAGTTACATAACTGATTTTCAGTGGGGGACTTTAAATCAAAGCGACCAAGCCAACCCTGCAGGCCCCGACGCAATCGACGAGTGAGCGATAACCAACCAAAGATCGATATTTTTAATAGCGTAAAGCAATTTTTAAATTAAATAATAAAAATTATTAAAAAATTAATTTGTAAAGCAACGTTCCACTGTCACAAACCTTGCTACATTTATGAGTGACATTTCTTTCCACTTTAACAACAAGAGTCAAGTAGATGCAGTCTACACAGATTTAAGCAAGGCTTTTGATAGCGTTGACCATACATTGCTTCTCCACAAACTTGAAGGTTATGGTATTCAGGGTCAAGTTCTCTCACTGCTGGCAAACAACCTCACTGGTCGAACTCAGTGTGTTGTAATTGATAACTCTAACTCCAGTTCAGAGCATGTCACGTCTGGGGTGCTCCAGGGGTCTATCCTGGGTCCCTTAATGTTCACTATGTTTGTGAATGACATACCTACGTGTTTTCCATCAAGTAAGTGTCTTTTATACGCTGACGACTTAAAATTTTATAAGCCTATCAACAAAGCAAATGACTGTAATGATCTTCAGTTAGAGCTCGATAATTTTGCCAATTGGTGTAGAACATGGAAACTTTTCCTCAATGTTGATCAATGTAATGTGATCACATACACAAACAAGAAGAAAAATTCAGTACGTTATCGATACATGATTGAAGGTGCTGCACTAAAAATTGTTGATTCAATCAGAGACCTCGGTGTACAGATGTCCTCAGATCTTTCTTTTAATGATCACCTTAGCGTCGTTTCTAAAAAGGCACTAAGAATTCTTGGTTTCATCAAACGAAATTATGCGGCTTACTTCTCAAACAGAACTACAAGACAGCTGTATGTATCCTTGATTCGACCACACGTTGACTACGCGAGTGTTGTGTGGAATCCACATCACGTAACCAAAATTAATCTAGTTGAACGCATTCAATACAAATTTTTAAGTTTTCTCTGTTATAAAAATAATATAAATTTTCACCGATCACATTATGCTAGACTTTGTCAAGAACAATCAATTCCACCACTAGCAAATCGTCGTTGTGCAACCGACGTAATTTTCCTGTACAAAGTTCTCCATTACATCATCGACACGGACCTACTTCAAGATATAAACTTTCACATCCCTACAAGATTTACAAGAAATTATATCCCCTTCAAAATTCCATGTCTCGTATTGATGTTTTTAAATTTTCCCCCATCAACCGAATTCAAGGCACCTACAACAAAATATTAGGCAGTAATACAGATATTGACATCAACCACATGAAACTTCATTCAATTAAAGCAGCTGTTTATGCCAGTTTACCAGCATGACTCATTTATCACTCGTCACATCACCTTTTCACCACTTTTGTATTTTATAACCTCACCTTTTTTTTTCTTCGTTCATCTTGGGCTTTCAGCCGTTTTATACTTTTATAGTTTTGTTATTCAATTTTTGCTTGTTGTATATTGTTGTATAATTTTAATTTCATAGTACTTGTTTATGTATTTAATGTTTTGTTCATCGTATTTGTGTGGTTTTGAATCGATGTATTAATTGTTTAGTTTTAGTATCCTAACACTTGTGGGTTTTCTTCTTTTTTCAGCTATTCTCTGTTCACTTACTTCTAAAAATGTATATTCACGAACAAACTCGCTATGGAGCTCTTGTCGATAACCTATTAAAACAGTCTCTAATAAAGTTACCCTATAATAGCTTCGCATCACACAAATGTTCATAATATCTTCTGTCCATTTGATGCGCTGCCTCATTTTTCCAGCTTTGGTGGTCTGTGATGATTTCACTACAGAAACATCCATCTTATGTTATTTCCTATTTTTCTTATTCTAGAAAAATTATTCTACTCGCTGTCAAAGTCACTCCTTAGGCTTATTTGTTAGTGTTTATAAAGTCAATGGTCTTAAAAAGAATTAAAAACACTTTTCTCAATAATTCATCAATAATGAGGTCTTTGCTTTTCAACCTCCTTGCCTAGTCGTTTTGATAAATCTTTTCTTATTTGACGAATTTAGAAGACTTCAATCTTCTCGATTCTGCAAAATATTTAACGGTGCTTACGTAAAATGCTAAATACTAGGAAAACGCTTAAGTCCCGTCGCGTTGTTGGATGAGCGTAATTGGTGCATTGAGTTGCCAAGATTTACGCGGATTTTCTGTTGTTCTGTGAAAAAATTATTACTTTATTGAAGATTTTTTTAAAAATTATTTTAAATTAAATAAAAAATAAATTTATTTTTAATTTTTTTAATTAATCGTTGTTTAAAAAAGAAAAAAATCGAAAAATCTTGATTTTCAAGAAATAATTATTTGATTGTGCTCAAATTTCACATGAATATATTAATTCATAAAATTAAGGTTCTGTGAAAAAATCATTACAATCAGATAAAGCATGTAGGTGTAATAAGTCAAAGAATTGTTTAAACAAAGAAAAAACCCGTAAACTTTCGATTTTCTTGAGAAATAATTTTTCGTTCGCGCTCAAATTTCACATGAGTACCTAAATTCATAAAATTAAGGTTCTGTGAAAAAAGCATTAAAATCGGACAAAGCATGTAGGTGTTATAAGTCGAAGAAATTTTCAAAAAATCGAAAAAAATCGTAAAATTGTGATTTTCATTAAAAATAATAATTCCGACTGCGCTCAAAAACGTGGCAAATCTTCGTTCAGAGATTTCGAAGGTCTCCATAAAATTTCATTGCAATCGGATTATCGGTTTAGCCGGAATCGTGCTAATAGACAGACAAAAATACATAAAACAGCAAAAAAAAATATATTCCTGATTTTTTTCTCCAGTGTAGTGAAATGGAATCTTCGCTTCGCTCGCTACGCTCATCCAATTATACTATTTTAGCTATATTACCTTGCTGAAGTTACAAATAATGCCTCTAAATGAATATATGCCTACCACTAACTGTCAAAAATTAACAAAATTCAACTGTTTCAATGCAATTTATAGCCTAGGTCTATTCAATCATATATAACTACAAAATAATGGTATAAATAATACAAACTAATTCTTCCCTTCAATGTTCTTGTAGTACGTAACTAGTAGATCAAGATGCAGTCAAAATTTGAGACAGAATGCTTGTATTTCCACGGAAATAAGAAATTTAACCAGCAACTTATCTCGAGCTTGACTAGCTTGTAACCCCAGCAATGTTGGGGTTCTTCTTCTTCTTCTTCTTCTTCTTCTTCTTCTTCTTCTTCTCCTTTTTCTTTTAAAGCGAGCGAAGCGAGCGTTTCCATTTGACTCTGCCGGAAAAATTAGTCACTGGTTTTGTTTTTTTGTTTTTTTGTTTTTTTTTTGTTTGTTTGTTTGTTTGTTTGTATGTCTCGCCATAACGTTCGAACGGAGGCTCGGATCGAGTTGAAATTTTGACCATCCGCAAGCTTCGTCCTCGATTGAATGCCATTAGTTTTGTGGTAAAATCGTTCAAAAAGTTAAAAAGTTACATTAAAGTTAATCGAAAGTTTTTTTTTCAAACTTAACGGCGACAAAATCTGAGGTAGCCAAATCATTTAGAATGTCCTTCCGGTCACGAATATGTTAATTTTATTTTGATCCGATAAGTAGTGTAGATGGAAATTGCATTATAACAAAAGTAACGTTGCCATGGCAACGAAAAGACGCGCGAAGTTTCGAATGCACTGCCACCTATAAGTAATCAAAATACTTTCAAGGAAGCATTGTATTATTTGTCACCAAAGAGTTTAAATAGTTTTCCCAAGGAAATGATGTCAAGGTCCTCTAGATGGCGGTGGATTTTATCCACAAAGTAAAGTTTTACACACGGGTTTACCCAAATACCTTGGCAATAATCAATAATATTGGAAACATGGCCCTGTGGACAATTTTAAAATTAAATAAATGTGCAATGTGGGTCTAGCTATAGCACGTGCTCGCTTATCAACGCGTCCAACTGCGCGTTTCCTAGTTATTATTATTATTAGTATTATTATTATTATTATTATTATTATTATTATTATTATTATTATTATTATTATTATTATTATTATTATTATTATTATTATTATTATTATTATTATTATTATTATTATTTTATTGGATGTATTTCATACAAACTCGGTCAAAGCCGGAGCTGACATGTTGTACGGACTTACGTCAAGTACTTACATATGTATCTATATTACATACCTACATTTTTACTTTGTCTTAACTCTAGCTAAAATAAGTCATTTATAATATAGTTTGTAGATGATGTTTTCTTTCTGCTGTGTACGGTCGTGGCCGATTTCTCGTCGCCATCCTAGCATTTGCTCTTCGGACTATGGGAAACCACGAAAACCATGTCAGGATGGAAGCTGTCTCGGAATCTCGAAGTATCATTCTGGGCTTAGAAATTTACGAACTATTCTACACGTGTTGAGTATTACTGCCTTTTGAGTCTCGATGTAAACATTTGGTGGAAGATCTAGTTGTTTAATGCTTTCATGTCGCTTCTTCGGTATGATGCCATTTGCCGATATCACGTATGGGATTGTATTTACCTTATTATGTTTCCACATCTTCTTGATCTCAATTGCAAGTTCACTATACTTGTCAATTTTTTTCTTCCATGTAGTCTCGACGTTGTGGCACATTGGGACAGCAACGTCAATAAGGGTAGTTTCTTGTTTCTTCTTGTCAATTATAATTATATCCGGTCTGTTGTGATGTATAGTTTGGTCTGTTATAACTGTGCGGTCGTAATATAATTTGTAATCTTTACTATCTAGTACTTTCTCTGGTTTGTATTTGTAGTAAGGTGTGTGTGTGTGTCAATGAGGTTGTACTTGATTGCTAGTTATTGGTGAATAATGTTAGCTACTTGGTTATGTCTGTAGAGGTATGGATGTGTTCGATTTGTTTCACCCCTTACACTACATTTTCTACATTGATCGTTGACTGTCGCATCTTGTATAATGTATTTTTTTATAATTTTTCGTTGCAATCACTCTGTCTTGAATAGCCAGCATAAAACCTTCTGTTTGTCCAAATAGTTCCCCGTTGTTTAACCACCTATTTGATGCTTTAATATCTACGTGACCTTTATGTAGTTCATCATAATGTCTCTTGTGTAGGGTCTTTTCTGAGAGACGTAACTCTTTTGAAGCGTCAGTTATGAGTTTCTCTTGAAGATTGACATTTTCGTTTGATAGATTGAGTGGAGTTAATGATTTGTCAGCTAGCACCACAGCCTTATGCAGTGTTGATTGGTTGCTCTTTGTAAAAAAATATTTTCTTAAAATGTCTAGTTGTTGATAATATAAGTTGTTCAGATCAATTAGGCCTCGTCCGCCTTGTTCTCTTGGAAGTGTCAATCTCTCTATTGCTGATTTAGGATGATGCATTCTGTGTTTAGTAAGTGTAGTACGAGTAAATATTTCCAGCTTGTGGATGTCTGTCTGCGTCCATTTAATGATTCCGAATGAATATGTCAGTACTGGTATAGCATATGTATTTATTGCTGTGATCTTGCTTTTACCGTTTAGTTGCGTCTTGAGGATAGATTTTAGTCGCTTCTTGTATGTATCTATCAATTTTTCTTTCATTACTTTATGTTCAATTCTGGCAGCTTGTGAGAATTATAAATATTTGTATACTTCGTTATCATCCATTACTCCAATCCTATTTCCATCATCTAGCTGGAACTCTTCTGCCTGCGTAACCTTACCCTTTTCGATATGCAGCGTCTTACACTTGTCTACTCCAAACTCCATGCAGATATCTTGACTAAATTCAAATGTAGTATTGATTAAACTGTTTAGTTGAACAAAATTTGATGCATATAACGTTAGATCATCCATGAAGAATAGGTGAGATATTGTGTGACATACCATATTATTGTCCTTAATTTTAGATCCGTATGTTGATTCGTTAAGCATATGTGACAGTGGGTTTAATGACAGACAAAACCATAATGCGCTAAATGAGTCACCTTGGAAAATGCCACGTTTAATTTGGATTGGATCTGTAGTTATCTGCTGGTTTTTCATATTTAGTTTTAGTGTTGTTCTCCATGTCTTCATTACTGTCTTCAAAAAGTTTACAATTACTGGGTTGATTTTATATATTTGTAAAATCTGAATAAGCCATGTGTGTGGTGTTGAGTCATAAGCTTTCTTGTAGTCAATGTAGTTTACTTGAATATTCCTCTTTTTATTGTGTGCCTGGTTCATTACAATAGAGTCGACAATGAGTTGTTCTTTACATCCCTGCGAGTTCTTACAGCATCCTTTTTGTTCCTCGGCCATGATATTGTATTCTTTGCAATGCTTATATACTTTATTTGTTATGCATGAAGTAAATATTTTATATATAGTTGGTAGACATGTAATGGGCCGATATTTACTTGGGTTCTTCGTGTCATTATCTTTCGGTTTGAGAAAGGTTACTCCTTCAGTAAAGAATTCGGGTATTTCTACTCCATTTATAAACTCGTTGAGACATTTTCTAATTTGATTGAGAGTAGTATTGAATTTTTTATACCAAAAATTTTGAATATTATCATTACCTGGTGCTTTCCAGCTATGTGTAGCACTGATTGTCGACTTTAATTCATCAACAGTTATACCTTCGAATCTCATCTCATTAACATCGCTCATCCTAGCTCTTTCGTCTTGAATCCATTGTGCATCCTGGTTGTGTGCTACCGGGTTACCCCATATTCCTGCCCAAAACTCTTCTATCTCCGTTTAGTTGGTGTTTTATTTCCTGTTATTTCTTCGGTACTAGATAGTTTTTGGTAAAACTGTTTTTCCTTTTCTTTGAACATTCGGTTTTGTTCTTTTCTAATGCTACATTCTCTATATCTTTTTAATCTCTTAGCAAGAGCACTGTACGCGCCACTTCTCTGTTTTCTGTCTCTCTCTCTCCACCAATCATTTTCCTTCATTTTCCCGCCAAGCTGTGACGTATTCTGAGTCACTTTCCGGCTATTTTTGCATGTACTCAGAGCGGGGGATTTTTGTCTCGGGGCCGTAGTGTAGAAAAAGCACGCTCCATCTCTCGGTCACTTGTCCGACGAGAACACCAGACCTCTTTGTAGTCACGTTACAGTGCAGCCGATCTCGCCACTTCTTTTAAGTGTTCCCAGTTAATTTTAAAGTTTAAGTCAAACACCCGGTGCCCATCTAACCATTGTCCCAATAACGCCCCGACGCTGACGCCCGCTAGCCCACCTGGCGATCATCCTCGCCAACTGTCACTTCCCCCACCCAGACCCAAACCCGGGGAAAGGGGTTCAGTTTAATTCACAGTCGGTTTTTTTCATTTTCCCCCTATTTTTTTTCTTCCCGTACATTTTCTAAAATAATTCCACTACCCTTACCTCCCCCCCCTTCCCCTTTCCCCTAGGGGGTTTGTGACCATGTCGCCCCGTGCAAACCCCAAAAGGTCGCAACTTTTGGTCCCCCGATACGGATGTTCAGCCAGTATCTTCCTTTAAAAACTCAGTTTTTGTTCTCCCCCCTGTTTTTTTGTTTGCTTTTCCCCGTGTCAAATCTTGTTCCTCGCTTTTGACTTTCACTTGTACGCAGCTCTCGTTGAGCGTTGTCTTTGCTATTCCTCGGGGGTTAGTAATCTCGCCCCGTAGAGCACGCATTTTTTTATCCCGCCGATTCGCATGTCCTCATCTGATATTTTATGATCAGACGCTTTTTGTTTTCCTTTTACCCCTACGTTGAATATTATATATTTCAATTTTTAATCACGTTCACGTGTTTTTAAATGCTTTTCGTTCCCCAAATATCATTTTCTCTTTTTTCCTTTTGAGTTTCGCGCACAGTCCGACTCTCGAAGGGCAATGAGCATTTTAAAAACTAGGGTGTTCTTTCATTTTGGTTTCCCTCGTATTTTTCTAGCATTGTTGATGTTATACAATTCCCTTTTTGATAGTGAGTGAAATATTAGCACATATTCTCGTCTTTCTTATCTCTTCAAAACAAAAATTTAAAGGTTTTTTTCGCCCCTCTCGATCTAGTTGTACATTCCATTTTCAGAACTTACTCGAAGTTCCATAGGGGCGTATCTCACGTTGCACCACGTGAGTCTCGCCTCAAACTCTGTTTTATTTATTTTTGTCAATGAGCCAGAAGTAAAGCAACAAGCTTGGGCCTTGTTAATATCGGGGGAAGAATTTTCTTGCGTACAACGACTTTTCGATTCTTTCAATAATCTAAAACCCGATGAATTAGATTTATTCAAGCCTCGCTATGACGAGTGACGTCACAAAAAAAATGATTTTGAAAGGGCAAAAAGCTGCATCGTCTTTAACTCTAACCTTGGCGAAAGGGTTAAACCATTGGGGAGAAAAGGGCAGAATAGTTTCAAAGTCTGATATTTGCCGCTCAAAAGCGTTACATTACAGTTTCAAGGTTAATTTACACCCCCCCAGAAGTCACTCAACAACCAGCTGTGTTTTTCAACAAACTCTTGCCCCTTTAAAATTACCCAATTTAAGGGTGACCTTAAAACGCGGGCCGAGTATTATCACTCTTTAGTGGATCAAAAGAAAAACCCCCCACTCTTAAGCAGTTCAAAAGTTTCATACTTAAGGTCATCGCTCCAGAGAGCCTTAGCGAAAATCTCTAGTTTCCCAGATTTCAAATGAAAATTATGCTCTCGCGTATGCACCCTTTGATAACAAAAATCAAAAAAAAACGTTTGCTTGCCAACTGTATATAAAACAGGTGTGGATTCACACCTCTGAAAAATGGAAATCATCCTCATTTCAAATTTTTCTCAATGTTCCCCGAAGCTCGTTGATGCACTCAAGGCTTAGGCATAATGCCCCTTCCGACTTCTTTTATTACATCATCTTGCTCATTAGCCCCCTCATACGGAAGCGTTAAAACCAAAATGCTTTTCGCAGCCTCGCCTACATACAAACAGCCATGAGTTCCTGAAGAGAAAGCGCCGATGGATTATGGGGGCTTAGATCATCCTGCCCCCAAGCTCAAGTTTCCCATAATTTCCCCCTCTCACCCCCCCTGGAAAATTAATTCCTTACTCACCTCGAAAACATCACCCCTTTCATGGGTGCAAGTACACAATCCCCCGTTACTGCTGCTCGTTCCAGCCTGTGAGGGCGACCATATATTAAATGCAACCCTTTCCAACAATCCGGGGGCAGAAAGATACAACACACTGGGGAAATTTTAAAAGGTATTTAATTTTTTGGGAAATCACGAGAAACCCCAATGTCTCTCTCAAGGTTCGTTCGTGCTGCCGAAGTAAACAGCATCCTCCTTGCCCCACTCGGCGACGCAGCCTACTTCCTCTGCAGACACATTTTTCAACGATGTGCCAACCCGCCGGTTGGCCCGAAACTCATTTTTGTAGGCCCCCCCCCAGGTTTTCCCACTAAGGGATGGTCCGTCTTCAAACGCACCGCACTTTCGGCACTCTACGCGGTCTAATTAAGGATAGCTCTGGACACTATCAAACCCGGCTGTCATTGTTTCCGGCTCACGGGTGCGCGATCATTTTTTTCTCTCCCCAAAGCGTTGGTTAAAACTTGCCAAGTGTGACGGAACTCTCTGGCATCGGACACTCAGTGCTAGGGTGCATGCACTGCCCACGGGAATAGCTTCGCTGATCAATCCTCGTCAAGTTTGCTGTCGAAGCTCGGGGGTGCTGCCACCATCACTGGTCAAAGCCGCAACCTTGAACCTCACGAGGTGTATAAAAAATATCGTGACCCCCTCTCTTGTGACGACAGTTTTTCATCTCAGTTATGGGTTTGATTTCCTCCCCCCGGAGCGATCTCTATCTCGACGTGTGCACAGAAATGAGATTTGGTAACAGAGGACCCCTTCCGCGATAAACACTGTCTTTGGAGGGTGGTCAGGGACCTTAGAACCTCTGATGTGGGGCCTCAAGCCCCTATCTCTCCTCGCGCTCCCACTACAAGGTTGGACCAAATTTCCCCCCCCGTCTCTTTTGGGAGTCGGGGAATTGACGCCCTCAACAAAGGACCCAGAAGATGAGATGTGTGAGGAACATTTGTCTCATACCACGCGCGATGGAACCGGACGCTACTCGTCTCGTTTCCCATTAAAAACCTTCGTCTCACCTTTGCTCCAACCGGCGGCAGCATTCAAAGTCCCAAAGTTAGAACGGCGATAAGTGCACCCCCAAAAGATGAAGCATACAGCACTTTATGCAAGATATGCTGCCTCTGGGCACATGCAACCTGCGTCCCAACCCTTTTGATTACGCGATACTAAACCCACTGTGTGGTGGCAAAAACACCGTTCCAGAAAAAAACTCCGTGAGTCTTAAAAACCCCTATTCCCCGGTCAAAAACGGCAATCTCGAACCAAAACCCTTTTTTAGGGCCCGAAGCTGCAACCGGATCTTCCTCTATTCTAACCACGTTCAGGACTCAGCTTTTGCATCTGCGCAAAGGAAAATTTGTAAAAGATTCTGCCACCTGAGGACCGTGTCCCCCAGAAAATCTTCTGGCGAGTACCTGACCCCGCCTGCGTTGAGTACCAGCTAAATACAGTCAGTAGGGCCTCACGTCCTCGCTCTAGCTCAACGTGTGCTTACTCAATGGTGGCGCGAAGGTAATTTTCCCCCGCTCGCTGTATGAAATGGGTCCAGAGTATATCGCCCGATTCGTGACCGGAGTTTGTGACCGCGCCCGGGCTACTCTCCCCCAAATCTCAGCTGCAAGAACTACGGCCTGTGGCGGATTGAACCGGAAAAGGGTAAATGACCCTAAAGCCTGATTGCGCCCCTCAGGATCCCCCTAGAAACCCCCTTGGTTTCTCGAATGAAGAGCAAGGCAAAAAAGATCCTTTGGTTTGTTGTGGGATCCTTGTTTGACCCTTTCGTTCCACGCTGAACCCTTTCCGGGCCTGTCACTAAAAACGATTATCTTCATACTAGAAAAGAATCTTCGACCCCCGGGTTTCACCCCATATGTGTGTGGTGAAGATATTCCTGCAACAATTTGGTTGCTTCCACTTAAAGGGGATGACTTATTTCTGACCAGCTACCAAGATTTGGTTGTCTGCTGCTTCTGAGTGTCCCAAACCCTCCTTTAAGATCCCTCGCCTATCTCTGAAGTCGTGGAAAATCAAGGCTAGTGGGGTTTTGTGACGCCTCTCGAAGCTTTGTGCAGCTTTCTACCTTTAAAAACAACAGGATTAGACTCGCACATCCGCATTGCGCGCTAGAAGCAAGGTCGTCTCTGAAGCCCTTTTACAATCCCTAAGCTGAACTGCCCCCTTGCGCTCTTTCCTTCTCGACTTTCCAATCTACATCTTCCCCCTCTTTGTAAACGTATCGAATCCACGTCCTGTATACGGACTCCATGATTGTTTTGCATGGCTTTCTACTCCCCCTCCACCTCACCCCCTTAAAAAAGTTCTCGCAAAACCCTGTCGTCGAGGGATGGAGACCTCCCCCCTACTGACTGGACTCATGTAACTTGAACAAAACCCCGCCATTGTGCGTCTCGTGGTATTTTACCAGATGAGTGATGGGTCATCCTCTGTGGGTGGCTGGCCCTCCGTTCCGTGTTTACCATCTGAAACGTGGCCCACTCCGGCCCTTTTTCAAGCGCTCACCTCGATTGCCCCAAAAGGGAAAACTTCTGCCCCCACTCTATTAAAAGATCGCAAAAGTTTACCCATCTCACACACCTCGAGAAATTTTCAACCTTGCTTCGCCCTCAAGTATTTTGGCCACGTTTGAGATTCGCTCGAATCCTGCTGGGCCCAAAGCGCAAACCCTACCTCCCACGGCCCTCTGCAGCCGTCGAGCTTCAGGAAACTCTCAACCCAGATCGCATAACTCAAAAAAAAACACTATTATGCAGACGAATTCTGAAGACTTCCCCCGGAATCAATAAGTTCCCCCCATCTTTTCCTTTAAACCGTTCATTTCGCAGCCGGGGATCTCAGGGGGCCGGAAAAATTCACCATTTTTTACTTCCAGAAGAATCACGATCACCGATTCTTTTGCAAAGAAGGCCATTCCATCGTTTCTCTGTGATTCTTTTTACAAAAACTTCTTACGGACCCCCTACCGTTTAAGCTCTGACCCGGAACGCTATTTGGGTCATCTCCCGGGCCTACTCCGAAAACGAATAGGGGAAATGCCTCAAGTCACAAGTTTTGCCAAGACCTATGAAAAACCCAAGTGGCAGCCCCTTTTTCATGTCGTGTAAAACCCCTCGCAGTTTCCTGCGTCGGGGAAAGACTTTGTGGCCCTTTTGGGTCAAAAACCAGCACAGAGAAAAAGTCCCCCCACAAAGGGTTATCGTGCCCGTTTTTCGCAGGCCATCAAAGCCCCCACCTGGAATGGCTCCGAGCTCACTACGGAACCTTTTTAGCTGCCTTTGACGATTTTGTCTCCGAAGAGGGCTGCCCGCCCAATTTATTCGGATTGGGTCGCAACATGTGGGTGCCGCTCGTCACTTCGTGAAGTTCAGGAGTTCCTTGCCCAATCCAAAAAATTCACTTGACTCCCCCGCTGCGCGTGAATAGCTTGGCACTTAATCCACCCTATTCCCTAACTTTGGAGGGTTTTGGGGAAACAGGGGTCAAACCGCTAAATCTTGCTACATCGCCCCATCTCCCACACTCCCACACGCATGAAGAATATGCAACGTTATTCTCACGCATCGAGGGGTTTCTCAACAGCCGACCCCTATGGCCACGCTAAGATCCGCCAAGGGCCCGATTTTTTGAGCCCGGAACTTCCTGATGGGCCTCGTGCTCGCCCCCCCCCGAGCACTGGAGCCGACAAAGCAACGCACCTGTACGTTGGCAACCCCAGTAGCAATTACACCAGGCCCCTTTTGGACTCGTTGGTCCCCCGAGTATTTAAAATACACAAATGCAGCGCAGGAAATGGACGCGAAACCACCCGAACCCCCAAGTCGGAGACGTGTTTCCTGCTTGAGTTCCTCAAGCACCCTCTCTTGGCGTCGGGCGCATAAAGTACTTCATCCCGGGGCCCACGGCATTTTTCGCGTTCCACTATAAGCACGTCGTCGGGCTCTACATTAGGCCAGTGAAAAAGCTCTTAAATTTTTTGTCGCCAAACGCCGAAAGCTACCTCCCATCTTTTCCTTTGTTTTATAAGCAGTTCGTTTTTTGAACCCTAGTTTTTTCTTCTAGTTTTTTGCAATAGCCTTGTTTTGATTTTGTTCTCCTGAGAAGTGAGAAGTCTCCTAGAGTTTTGGACCTTCTTGTTCCAAGTTTTTTATTTTTTTTTGTGTCGGATGGGCGTAAAATGTGCCATTTTGGGGGGGGTTGTACGCGCCCCTTTTCTGTTTTTTGTTTCTCTCTCCACCAAATTTCCTTTTTTTCCCCCCCAAGCTGGACGTATTTTGAGTCACTTTCGGCTATTTTTTGCATTTACCAGAGCAGCATTCTTGTCTCGGGCCGAGCTCGTAGACAACGCACGTCCCCGTCTCTCGGTCACTTGTCGACGAGAACACCAGCACCCCTCTTGAAGTCAGTCTACAGTGCAGCCGATTCCCATCTTCATTTAAGGTTTCCCGTTAATATTAAATTAAGTCTAAATCACCCCGGGGTCCATTCTACACCCTTGTGCCAATAACGCCCGAGTGACGCCTTCCCCCGCCGCTAGCCCACCTGGCCGATCATCTCTCGCCAACTGTCACTTTGCCCACAGCATCCAAGCCCCCGGAAGGTGGTTCAGTTTTAAATTTAAGTCGGTTTTCTTTAATTCTCCCCATTTTTTGTCTTCCCCTACATTCTTCCTATAAATTACATTCCACTCCCCCTTTCCTCCCCCCCTTCCCCTTCACCTAGGGGGTTTTTGGGAAAACTGCTCGCCCGTGCAAACCCCCAAGGTCGCAAAAAAGCACTTTCTTTTTTTTAAGTGTATCCCCAAAATTCGGAATGAATTTGTTCAGTGTTTCATGTTTTTGTGAACCTTTATTTTTCCAAATATTTTGCAGTAGAGTACCACATTTTTAGATCGATACCCATTTGCAATTTCCAATCTACAAACTTTTCCAAACTCATCGATTCTCCCAAAATTATCGCTGTCCCATTTTGGGAAATTTTTTCTCTTTTTTTTGTCTTTTAAAAGGGAGCAGATTTTACCTTTAAGCCCCCGTATCTAAAAACTGCTACAGCTGCACAGTAAATTGCCGTAGAACGTCGCAAAGTATGCGATAAAAACATGTGTGTTTATTATGTGACCGCTGTCTCATTTCATTTGAATGCTTGGGTTTAGGTATGTATGGTCTTTGTTTGGTTTATGTGAGCAAACTCTGACATGGCTTTTTGCAAATGCTAAAGCTAGGAGTTTTTAGATGGATAATGTCAGGTGTATTTTTTATTGCGTTTTGCATATCACCCCTTGTGTTTATCGTCTAGTCGTTCGGGTGTTGATCTTCTTGAATGGTTTGGGATTTCTAGTGGTTTGGGCGTTTTTGTAGGTTGGTTTTTTCTGGTAGGTCCCGGGCGTTCGGGAGGGGCTGGACGTTTGGGATTCTGGCTTTGGTTGGGCTGGAATTTTGGTCTGGGAGATCTGGAAGTTGTAGAGGTATTGCATTACAGGTAATTCTGGAAGTCTAGTGTTTTGGACAATGGTCTTCTTCTTCGCTGTCCTCGTCGATGTAGCGCCGTTATATCTTTATGTGCTTGTAGTTCGTCTTTCACTTCGCGTCTTAATTAGTTTAAATGTTTTCTGGGGAACATTTATTTTAACTATAATTCTTCTTTGGTCGGCTATTTTCTGCGACTTTCTTAACAAGGATATTTGTATAAACTCTCAGGAGCTCTTTTCGAAACCTATTAAAACAGTCTCTAATAACGTTTCCCCATAAAAAACTACGCATCACACACATGTTTAATCTTTTCCCTTGATGGCTGCCTCATTTTTTCCCCTTTGGTGGTTGAAGTGAACACCGAGAAAATCTATGTTGTTTTTCCCCCCTTCCTGTTTTAACGAAGTGAGCGTAGCGAACGTGTGATTTCCATTCGACTTAAAGGCCCTTTTTGTTTTTCTGCGGGGGGGTGCGTGGTTTTGTGGGGGTGTGTACGTTGAAAATCGCCGAATCGCTGAACAGATTGCGTGATATTTTAAACAGACATCCGGTGAGTTATGAGAACTGCTAACAAAATAGCAAGATTTATTGCGATTTAAAACCTACAAAAAAATGATAAAATGAAAAAAAAGACTTCCCATGTTTAGAAATTTTTTTAACGACAAGTTTTTGATTTTTAAAAGATATTTTTGTTTGTTTTTTGCCTGGCCGTGAAAGCCGTGCCCATGCAAGGTCAGCGAAAGTTGGGGGCGTCAAGGTACCCCAAATTCCGCTGTGATTTGGGAAAACCCTTCAAAATTTTCAGTTTTCGTATGGCAGTTTTCCATAGTAGGCCCCATGCACAGTGATGGACTACATGCGTTTTAGCATTTAAAACATGTTTTAATTATTTTTTAAATACAAACTAGGGGAAAATTTAAAAAAATCTTTCCCGACCAGGGGGTTGAACCCCCGTCTCCCCATTTCGGTACAAGGGCTTTTTGAAAATAGATAGGAAAAAACCCAAAATCTAGTTTGAGATGGGGGCGAGTCTGTGGTGAGTACCCGGGAACATTTTGCTTTTTTAGGCCCCCATGCTCCCCTGTGCCCATGATAGGCTAGGGAGGCCCAAGGTAAGGGGAAGAAAAGAAATGTTACCGGGTACTCAACACATGGCTCACTCACTCGTCTAACAACGACTTTGGCGTTTCCCTAGTTCTAGATAAATTATTCTTCAATCTGTCAAAGTTACCTATTATTTGTTATTGTTCATACAGTCAATGCACTTAAAAAGAATTAAAAACACTATTCTCAATGATTCATCAATTTCAGGGCGGTGATGAGGTCTTTGCTTCTCAACCTCCTTGCCTTTTCGTTTTGATAAATCTTTTCTTATTTGACGAATTTAGAAGACTTCAATCTTCTCGATTCTGCAAAATAATTAACGGTGCTTACGTAAAATGCTAAATATTATAATATTTTAGATATATTACCTTGCTGAAGTTATAAATAATGCCTCTAAATGAATATATGCCTACCACTTACTGTCAAAAATTAACAAAATTCAACTGTTTCAATGCAATTTACAGCCTAGGTCTAGACAACGATATAAAACTACAAAATAATGGTATAAATACTTAAAACTAATACTTCCCTTCAATGTCACTTGTAGTACGTCACTAGTAGATCAAGATGATGTCAAAATTTGAGATGGAATGCTTGTATTTCAGCAGCAATAGAAATTTAACCAGCAACTTATCTCGAACTTGACTAGCTTGTAACCCCAACAATGTTGGGGTTATTATTTTATTATTATTTTTATTATTATTATTATTATTATTATTATTATTATTATTATTATTATTATTATTATTATTATTATTATTATTATTATTATTATTATTAGTTCACAAGTTATGCTTTCGCGACCCGATATAATTGAAGAGAAATTATAACATTGACGGGATGTTTCGTCACATAAATTCACTGTGTGTGTACCAACTGTGTGTGTGTGTGTGTGTGTGTGTGTGTGTGGTTTGTGTGTGTGTGTGTGGGTGTGTGTGTGTGTGGTGTGTGTGTGTGTGTGTGTGTGTGTGTGTGACATAAATGCAACAGAAGACTGCAATATAGCTGTCAAATCTGAAAGATCGCATGGATAAAACCAATCACATCACTAACAACCACTACCACCACCTCCACAACCACCTCAACCACCACCACCACAACAACAACAACAACAACTAGAGCCGTCCACCGCCATCCTGGCAGTTCCAAGAAGAAGTGAAC
>JAMZAV010001807.1:75000-119220 GCA_024449915.1 Sweltsa coloradensis
TGATAGTTAAATGTTTTTTTAAACTTTATCATCTAAAGGGGTTTTTGTTTATGAGAGCAATCGTTTGTGTTTGTGTTGAATAATGCGGTTAACGGGGTTTTTATAATCCGTTGATAAAATCAGTATCAAAAAAGAGCTCTAATCTTTTGTGAATAGTCTTCAGTGTCCATAACGACAGTAGCATTAACGCTTATCTGTTTTAAGAACAATAATACTCTTATCCTTTCTCAACTGTTTTAGTGCAACTAGTTCCGCCTCTCATGTTACTTTGTGGAAGTTTTGTTACCTTAATTATTCTTGAAACTTCTTGCCTGGCTTCCTCTGCTTTTTCACGCGGCAAATCTTTCACTGCGGTCTCAACACGGCAAAAATTTTTCTTCAATAGGCATTCTATTTGGTGTCAAAAGCGAAATTCAATCCTTTAGCTAATGCATTAAAGCGCTATTTGAGGGATTTCCACCTTGACATATTGTGAACCACTTTGTTGATTGCAATTCTTCTTTGCCTGCATTCACAGAATTACCTCCAGATCTTTTCAACAGGTTCGTAAACTTTTTTCGTGAACTTCTGTTATCTTAGAAGAAAGATAATGCACTTTGTTAGCTGTCAATCGCTCAATACGTTCCAATCGCACGGCTTAAAGCACAACTCAATTTAAGATGTAAATTATACAAATCACTTGAAATGAAATGAAGATCCCGGCGGCATTATGAATTTGGTTTCTTAGTAAAGCTTCACTAGCTCTACGAAAAATATTTTGCGTAGACGTAGCACTAAGTGGATGTTTATCAACGTGAACCTAGGAAGTATACGCTATCTCTACAGATGCACAAAAACCTCAAGTCACACAACATACGGTTTTTCTTGATCCTTAGCTGCTCCAGCTTCCGTATTTGGTTGAATATCTCCTCCCCGTAAGGCAAAGTTATTCACAGTTATACTTTCGCGACCCGATATAATTGAAGAGAAATTATAACATTGACGGGATGTTTCGTCGCGTCGTGGTGGTGAATAATTAACTTATTCCTTACTTCCCGACGTAGCGTCATCACTGTGGATGACATTTTCAAGGGACTGCTGTTCTTTCGTTTGTTTGCCTCTGTTGCAATCGTTCACTTCTTCTTCTTGGAACTGCCAGGATGGCGGTGGACGGCTCTATTTGTTGTTGTTGTTGTTGTTGTGGTGGTGGTGGTTGAGATGGTTGTGGAGGTGGTGGAAGTGGTGTAGGTTGGTCTTGAGGATGAAGATGCTGTTGATGCTGTTGTTGATCTGGTGGTAGTTCTTGGTTTGAACGCATTTTTTCTGCTGAGAGGTGATTAATTAAATTAATGGCAGGAATCCACAAATCACTCAGTTTGTAACCACCTACATCTCCATTAATATTGTTAGGTGTTTTTGAAATTTCAATTGACTCCCTTATGAGTCTAGGCCAGAAAGCCGATTCTTGGCAAATTATTTTTGTTTCATCAAAAAGAATCTCGTGCCTTGAGTCAGCCATATTGTCTATGGCATGTTTAGCAATTGCAGACAAATCGACGTGACCCTTATTTCAATGGTTTTTATGTTCTTTTACCCTTGTTTTGCCACTGTTCTTAAAGTCTGGCCTACGTAGCTAACAGCCACACTTGCAAGGGATTTTATAAACTCCACTTCCGGCTAGACGTACTGGGTCTTTTGGCGATCTCAACATGGTAGAAATTTTATTTGTAGGCTTAAATACTGTCTTGATGTCTAGCTTTCCAAGGTAACGTGCTATGCGATCAGTAGTAAATTTCACATATGGCAGGGAAGCGAGTTTCGGAGGATTATCAGGTTTCTCAAGTAATTCTTTCTTTACCTCAGTTCTGTTGAAAGCTCGCCGGATGTTGACCGCACTATAGCCATTGCTCTTCAAAACAGCTGTCAAGGCTTTCTTTTCTTGTGGGAAGCTTTGCTCATCTGATAACCGTTTTGCCCGGGAAACGAGAGAATTGATGACTGAATGCTTTTGAGCTGGATGGTGGTGTGAAGTAGCTTGTAGATAGAGGTTTGTGTGGGTAGGCTTTCGATAAACAGCATGGCCCAACTTTCCGCTGTCAAGCCTCGTAAACATCACATCAAGAAACGGTAAAAGTTTATCCACCTCTACTTCTATGGTGAATTGAATATTTGGATGAATACTATTTAAATGGCTGTGAAATTCTTTTAATTCATCCGCAGTGCCTGGCCAAATGCAAACTATGTCATCTATATAACGTCTCCAGAAAACTGGTTTAATCACGGCCGTGCTAAGAGCTTTCTTCTCGAGATGGGTCATGTAAATATTGGCGACTACTGGGCTAAGAGGGCTGCCCATAGGAGCTCCACTAGTTTGCTCATACAACTCTCCCTCAAACGTGAAAAAAGTAGAATTTAGGCAATGCTTAGCCAGATTTACAATATGAGGTGCCAAAGGCATGACATCATTCAATACCGTTATTGCTTCCTCAGTCGGGATGTTTGTGAACAAGACCACAACATCGAAACTTACTAACATGTGATTAGGTTGAATGTCCAGATCCTTTTTCATTTCTATAAAATGATAATGAGTTTTTTTTACATAAGACTCAGACTCGCGTACAAGAGGTTGTAGTTGTTTTGCTACATATGCAGCTAGAAGTTGCGTAGGAGAGTCTATTGCACTGACGATTGGCCTGAGAGGTGTACCTTCTTTATGTATTTTTGGTAATCCATACATTCTTGGTGTTTTAGGGTCTTGAATAGTTAAATGCTTTTTGACTTTATCATCTAAAGGGGATTTGTTTATGAGAGCAATCGTTTGTGTTTTAATGCGGTTAACGGGGTTTTTAGTAATCCGTTGATAAGAATCAGTATCAAGAAGAGCTCTAATCTTTTGTGAATAGTCTTCAGTGTCCATAACGACAGTAGCATTACCCTTATCTGCTTTAAGAACAATAATACTCTTATCCTTTCTCAACTGATTTAGTGCAACTAGTTCCTGCCTCTCGATGTTACTTTGTGGAAGTTTTGTTACCTTAATTATTCTTGAAACTTCTTGCCTGGCTTCCTCTGCTTTTTCACGCGGCAAATCTTTCACTGCGGTCTCAACACCGGCAATAATTTCTTCAATAGGCATTCTATTTGGTGTCACAGCGAAATTCAATCCTTTAGCTAATGCATTCAGCGCTAGTTGAGGGATGTCCACACTTGACATATTGTGAACCACTTTGTTGATTGACAATTCTTCTTTGCCTGCATTCACAGAATTACCTCCAGATCTTTTTCAACAGGTTCGTAAACTTTTTTCGTGAACTTCTCTTATCTTAGAAGAAAGATAAAATGCACTTTGTTAGCTGTCAATCGCTCAATACGTTCCCAATCGCACGGGCTTAAAGCACAACTCAATTTAAGATGTAAATTATACAAATCACTTGAAATGAAATGAAGATCCCGGCGGCATTTATGAATTTGGTTTCTTAGTAAAGCTTCACTAGCTCTACGAAAAATATTTTGCGTAGACGTAGCACTAAGTGGATGTTTGATCAACGTGAACCTAGGAAGTATACCGCTATCTCTACAGATGCACAAAAACCTCAAGTCACACAACATACGGTTTTTCTTGATCCTTAGCTGCTCCAGCTTCCGTATTTGGTTGAATATCTCCTCCCCGTAGAGGCGAATTAGTTCACAAGTTATACTTTCGCGACCCGATATAATTGAAGAGAAATTATAACATTGACGGGATGTTTCGTCGCGTCGTGGTGGTGAATAATTAACATTATTCCTTACTTCCCGACGTAGCGTCATCACTGTGGATGACATTTTCAAGGGACTGCTGTTCTTTCGTTTGTTTGCCTCTGTTGCAATCGTTCACTTCTTCTTGGAACTGCCAGGATGGCGGTGGACGGCTCTATTTGTTGTTGTTGTTGTGGTGGTGGTGGTTGAGATGGTTGTGGAGGTGGTGGAAGTGGTGTAGGTTGGTCTTGAGGATGAAGATGCTGTTGATGCTGTTGTTGATCTGGTGGTAGTTCTTGGTTTGAACGCATTTTTTCTGCTGAGAGGTGATTAATTAAATTAATGGCAGGAATCCACGAATCACTCAGTTTGTAACCACCTACATCTCCATTCAATATTGTTAGGTGTTTTTGAAATTTCATTGACTCCCTTATGAGTCTAGGCCAGAAAGCCGATTCTTGGCAAATTATTTTTGTTTTTATCAAAAAGAATCTCGTGCCTTGAGTCAGCCATATTGTCTATGGCATGCTTAGCAATTGCAGACAACTCGACGTGACCCTTATTACAATGTTTTTATGGCTCCGTCAAGTTGGCCCCCCCAAAACTAAATTTCACACTAAAAGTATGTGGATCGTTTGTGCATCGTTAGTGCACGTTTGTGCAAAAAGAAATTTCGTTAGTGCACCATTATTTTAGGAGCATAATTAAAATTACTTGGGGGGGGGGGGCAACTTGACGTAGCCCCCCAAATTTGGAATTTATTGGATAAGCGTAGCGAGCGAAGCGAAGATTCCATTCTACTACACTGGAGAAAAAAATTCGGAATGTTTTTTTTTCTTTCTTTCTTTCTTTTGTTTTGTATTTTTGTGTGTCTGTGAACACGATTCCGGCTAAACCGATACTCCGATTGCGATGAAATTTTATGGAGACCTTCGAAATCATCGATTCTAGAACTGCACCGTAGGAAAAATCGATCAAAAAAGTATTTCTCTTGAAAATCGCAATTTTACGATTTTTTTCGTTTTTCTTTTTCTTTTTCTTCTGTTTGTATTTTTGTGTGATTGTTAACACGATTTCGGCTAAACCAATGCTCCAACTGCGATGAAATTTTCTGGAGACCTTTGAAATCTTTGAAATTAGAACTGCCACCTTTTTGAACCCAACTCGAAAATTATTTCTCATGAAAATCGCAGTTTTACGATTTTTTTCGTTTTTCTTGTTTTTTCTGTTTGTATTTTTGTGTGGTAGTTAACACGATTCCGGTCTAAACCAATACTCTAATTGCGACGAAATTTTCTGGAGACCTTAGAAATCTTTGACCTTAGATCTGCCACGTTTTTGGGTACAACCGAAGAAATATTTCTCAAGCATATCGTACTTTTACGATTTTTTTTCGATTTTTAGCGCGATATTTTCGTGGCATTTGGGCCGAATCTGAACAAACGGTGGGGCTACAAGTTCATATTTCACATGGACATTAAGGTAATGGTTATGTATTGCTTTCTGAAAGAAAAAAATGAAAAAATTAGCCAGAATCTAGAGGAATAAAGCTTTTAATAAAGGATTTTGGTTTTTTTGTACGATATTTTCGTGCCATTTGGGCCAATTCTGACCAAACGGATGGGGCTACAACGTTCATATTATACATGGACGTTAAGGTTATGGTGATGTAGTACCTTTTGAAAGACAAAATTGAAAAAGTTAGACAGAATCCATTGAAATAAAGCTTTTAATATAAGTTGTTTGCGGTAAATAATACCAATTGGCAAGAAACAAAAGAAACTTGACAACATTCACCTATGCGTAGGCAGCAAAACAAAGCACTTGCAAAAGTAAAGATATCCCACGCAAACGAAAAACTTGAAAAAGCTCATCCATCAACGGGGCGGGGCTTTAACGTTTTCCTAGTAGACTTAAACGGTACACCTTTTAAGGTCATCGCAAAGCTCGCCGACTAGTTGCAGTGACTTGAAATATCTTGTTTTCTTTTGTTTTTTATTTGTATGTTGTTGGATGAGCGAAGCAAAGACTTTTATTTCACCGACCCCCCAAAAAATTTAGCTCGGGTGTTTTTTTTTTTTCTGTCTGTCTGTTTGTTCGCTCTCTACCGGGCAAACGGCATATGCGATCTTGATGAAAATTGGAGGGGACCTTCGAAATCTCTGAACTTAGACCTGCCAAGTTTTTGGGTATAATCGATCAAATATTTCTTATGATTATCGTACTTTTACGACTTTTTTTCATTTTATAAAGAGATATTTTCGTGATATTTGGCAAACGGCTACTCCGATATTGATGAAACTTTATGGGAACGTTTAAAATCACTGAAATTATATATGTTATGATTTAAGAGACATTTGAAAAAGTATTTCTTATAGAAATCGTACTTTTACGATTTTCCCCCCGGTTTTTAATACGATATTTTCGTGATATTTAAGCCGATTTTGACCAAACGGATGGGGCAACAACGTTCATATTTTACATTGACATAAAGATTATGGTGATGTACAGCCTCTTGAAAGAAAAAGTTAAAAAGTTTGTCAAAATTCTTAGTAATAATAAAGGTTTTAATATAAGCTTTTTACAGGTGTATAATGAACAATATTAATATCAAGTAACTATATATATAGAGAAAAAGTAATGAGATTCCACATAAAAACGTAATCATTGATGGACAGAAATATTCCAAAAAAACTCATCCATCAACGCGACTGGAAAAAGCGTTCGCGAAGCGGCCTAGTATAGTAGATAGAAGTTATTGGATGAGCGAAGCGAAGACTTTAATTTCACTGACCCCCCGAAAAATTTAGCTCGGGTGTATTTTTTGGGGTTTTTTGTTTTTGTTTTTGTTTGTATTTTTGTCTGTTTGTTCGCTCTCTACCGGGCAAACGGCATATGCGATCTTGATGAAAATTTGACGGGACCTTCGAAATCTCTGAACTTAGACTTGCCACGTTTTTGGGTACAATCGAAGAAATATTTCTCATGAATATCTTACTTTTACGATTTTTTTCGATTTTTAGTGCGATATTTTCGTGACATTTGGGCCGATTCTGACCAAACGGGTGGGGCTACAACGTTCATATTTTACATGGACATTAAGGTTATGGTGCTGTATTGCTTTCTGAAAGAAAAAGTTGAAAAAGTTAACCAGAATCCATAGAATAAAGGTTTTAATATGAGTTTTTTTAGGTTTACAATAGAAACTTGACAACAATCACCAACAATGCATTCGAAAAGCACTTGCAAAGGAAAAGCGGTACTACGCAAACTTAAAACTTAAAAAGCTCATCCATCAACGCGGCGGGACTTAGCGTTTTCATATTTAATTCAAATGAGCGATTTTATTGAGTCATATTTTTTCGACGTCCGATTTCGAAGCATGAATGAAAAATGCGTCGAGCTTAAATATTTCCCAAATTTGTAATATAGGCCTACATAAGCCTACATTGTTGTAGTAAAGTATTTCAGCAGTTGTTTAATTAACTTCTGTTTTTATTATGTGCACTTATGTTTATTTTTTGTGAACCTTCTTTTGTAAATCAGTTTTTATAACTTAATAGGGTAATGTTAAATAAATAAATAAGCTTTGTTTTTTTGTTCGGTAGAGAGCGAGAAGACGAAAAACGAACTTTCGAGCTATTTTTCTCATAGTCAAAATGAGGTTTTCGGTAAGATCGCTGGGCTCGTTTAACGCTAATCCAACAATTAACAGAACCGTTCGTACATTGGTACAATATTTGGGTTTGTAATGGCAAACCCAAAGGTACAATAACATGTTCGGGGAATTATTGGGGGAAACGACGAAATCATGGAGAAACGAAAAATATGTTCTAATTGGCATTACAAATTTCTCACCTGTAAACATAGGTGTATCCTGCTAAGCAACGAATATATCAAAACTGTTGCTCACTCAAATAGTGGCGGGGTTGGGTGGGGGTGTGGGGGGTTGTAATTACGGTACCTATAAATCAGCCTGCAGGCATTAGTTTTGTATTCCAGTCAAGGCAGAAATAATTGACATGTCACACGTACTATGTGCACTAAACAAATTAGAAACAAAGAATAGTATTATTGTGTTTGCTTATTTTCCCTATGCTATGTAGCCTATTATATTGTATTATTGTTGCGATATATATATATATATTTTTTTACGGAAACGTTGATGCTAAATTTATTAGACCCTAATGAGATAAATGTGGTGGCAAAGTGATGACAAATTGAAACTGTGAATGAGTGTATTTAGTATAGGGACGAGTATCGATATTTAAAAGATATCGAAAAGCGCTTGTTAATGATCAACAATATAGAATGACTTTTTGACTTACAAATTAGTTTTGACAATTAAAAAAATGTGTTCGTTTCACAACGAGATCGATATTTTTGTTTACTAATTTAATATCCTCTAGTAATTTTATAAAAACTGGTTTACGAAGCTGAACAATACCATAGATTCGTTCGAAATATTGTGATATAAAAATCGTGATTAATGATAATGAACTAACTTTAATGAGGAAATATTTCCTTCGCGATTTGCAGTGGCTTTAGTACAACATAATACAATGAGAACACAATGCACGGTCGTGAAATGCGGCCCATGGGATTAAACATGATGACGTAATGTTGCACGGATTGGCTGCACGTGACGGGTGCAACAGACACTCGCCTCCGTTGAAGACAATAAAATCAATATATTTATTTTTATCAATTCTATAGAAAGATCGATCTACTCGATGATAACATTATTGGGAATAAAATCGGAATATTATTTTGTCAATAACAAATATCGGTTGATGAAATCGACTTCCTTGCCCATTCATTCATTATTTTAAGTCTCTTACTAATTTTTTTTCAAGGTCATCATTGGAATCAACCTCAGAAGAGAAGATTCGACACTGGAGGACAGCGGAAGAAGATGAGATTACCGTGACAACGTTATGTGACTTGTCCCCGAACTCGACACCGGGCAAAGCGTTTCAGTCCACGAGTGAGGATGGCTGTGAGGAGCATTTGAAGAAGCTAGCAAGACTTGCCTTCCACGACTCCTCTCCAGTCCCAGAGTCTTCAGAGTAGTTACGTCGTGACGGAGCTACCATCCGACCGTCAATAATTAAAATCCTACATAAGAAGGTCACAAGGTGTAATATTCAATCCGTTGAATCCGCACGTTACCTGTCACTTATCAGCCTAAAATGCGTACATTTTCTATAGCCATGTTTAAAAATATTAAAACAGTGATTTTTGGAAACATGACGACTAAAGGCAATGCCAGTTTTGTTTGCCTAGCCGTTGCCTTATACAAAATAACTTGAGATTGAAATTTTATTTCAAAATTATGAAATTTGTTTCCGATTAACTTTTGAACAATACAAATCAATGGCGGATGCAATTTTATGTTATAATACCCAGTGGTTGTTTGGCTTCAAAATAATTTGCCTTCCACTTTTATTCATTTTATATAGGAACGCACAAAAGTCGTAAATAGGATTTCCGCAGTCCGCACGATATTTGTATGGCATATTTGTTATACAATTTTTTTACAATACGTACAACTATAAGTCAAAACAGGGGATTATTCTGGGGTAAAATATATAAATTTGTTTCGTTATTACCAATAATCGTTAGAGTAGTAGAATAAATTTGACCTTGAACAAATTGCAACAGAAATGGTTCTTTTTGCATTGGATTCAGAAAAAAATCCCATTTAACATACTCAAAATCGCGGAAAATCTTAGGTGTCGAAATTGATCAAATTTGCATATAAAGTTAAACAATAGACAATAATTCAAATATTAATATAACGCATGTTTCCAGACAATTTTACAAATAAACTACACAGTAAAGATCAATGAACGTGTAACTATTTATTTTAATTATGACTTGTGATTTATGGAATCCATTGATTAATTAAATTAATAAAACATGTTAATTGTATTAATTAATTTCATACTAAATTTTCAATAAATCTTGCAAATCTTGCTACGAAACGATTTAGTGCACATCATTATCCTTGTGAAAAACAACAAAATTGCAACTTTAAATGCAATTAATTATAATTCATTGCGTTTATAGCACTAAGTCATGAATTGAAGATATACTCAAAGAAAAAGTTACCTATGCTGTTTTTCAGACTTTGCGAATAAATGTATAGTATTTTGAATAATAAATAAAATACTTTATACGGCGTATATGGCCTAAATACATAATTATGTATAATCATTGTGCAATTAAAAATTTAATTAATAATTGAACTTAAAAATGTGATAAGGATATTTTTGTAGAAACCCACAAAATGTAAGTTAAAACTAGCAAGAACACAATCTTAAAATTTTAAATAGATGCATTGCTTTGTACTTAATGATATTATCCTAGTCCTAGGCATTTTAATAATATTAAAATGGCTTTTATGACAAATTGTCATATCATGACAAATAAAATGACAAGTGAAATATCTACTTATCAACATCAAGAGCACATAACAAAATGTATATTCTGCCTTCACTGACTTGGAGTTGATTGATATTAAACCATATTTGTCCAGATCTTATGCAAACCAGCCTTAGAGGAGAGAGCTGTTAGTATTGATTGATAGTAAACCATATTTTTCTAGATCTAATGCAAACCAGCTTCAGAGGAGAGATCTGTTACCATTTGTTACATCTTGATTGATATTAAACCATATTTTTCCAGATCTAATGCAAACCAGTCTTAGAATAGAGCTGTACCATTGATTGATTGATTGATTGATTGATTGATTGATTGGATATTGCTTAACGTCTCATATTAATGCACTAAAGGCTATTCGATACGATTACCATTGATACACCTTGATTGATATTAAACCATAATTTTCCAGATCTAATGCCAACCAGCCTTAGAGGAGAGAGCTGTTACCATTTGTTACCTTGTTTGATATTAAATCATATTTATCCAGATCTAATGCAAACCAGCCTTAGAGGGCCAATGTTACACCTTGATTGTTACTAAACATTTTTGTTTTTTTCACAATTTAATGCAAACCAGTCCTCGAGGGTTTATGAGCACTAAGTGTCAATGATTTCAACGCTTCAGCGGATATAGCTTTTTTTTATGTGTAATGGATGGTTAAAATTATCAACCCTTGATTGATATAATACGCCTATCTATTGGGTGGTGATCCAAAGTACATGGAGCTATAAACTAAATATATACATATCTCGAGTTAATAATTTAATTAGCCCAGTGGACTGTTTTAAATACTATTTTGGATAGTCAAAATTGACAAGACATTGATTAATAAATGATTATATGCCAAGGATAATTTAATTTAATTCAAACCCACGTTTATGAGCACCCAGGGTCAATGATTTCAATGGTCCAGCGGATATAGCTTTTGATGTGTAATGAATGGTTAAAATTATCAACCCTTGGTTTATAAAAAATACGCCTATCCATTGGGTGGTGATCCAAAGAACATGAAGCAATAAATATACATATCCTAAATTAATGTTTTTAGTAGCCCAGTGGATTTGTTCAAATACTATTTTGAAAAGTTAAAATTCAGAACCCATGCAAGCCAATGGGTGTTAATTTTGTAAGTGTAATAGAATAAATCTACATACAATCCATGGATTAGGAATTACGTGAATACATGGATTGTAGTAAAAATAAACATGGGCTTTCCTACTTTAATCGTTTTAGAAGATAAAGTAGTCACTTAATTTTTCCGCTTAAAGGTGTATGTTAGTACGTCAATATCAGTAATTTCGTACAAGATTTTATGGCTAACATTCTCGGCTGTGTCAGCATTGACATTATTTGCAGCTGTCATACCACTGAAAATACTGTGAAGATCAGAACATTCCATCGATGTCAAAAGAATTCATATTATCTAGGAATTTAATTAACAAGTTTGTATCTTCTGAATGTGAATACATGTACACGAAAACAGAACTCAATCTCAAGTTGTTGCTGTTACCAAAAAATTGAAAGTAATCTGTTTGTTTTCATTTTTTAATTTTTTTTTATAACTAATTAATTAATTAATTCAAAACTAATCAACACAAAAAAGTTACATGAATGCCAGTTTACTTGAAAAGTAACCTGGTATCGGATGTTTATGTATTCTGTGCGATATATTGTTTGTTAGTTGATAGGATTATTACAATTGATTTCCATTGATATTTATCATTTGTCATTGTAATTAGCCTATGTAATTAATCAAAATAATAAATTCAAAAACCAGAAGTAGTGATATTTCACCTCAACTGTCTACTGTCATGCTAACTTGGAGCGAAATAGGTGAAAAAAATATTTTTATTGATATCAATTATTTATCTTAATATGCAAATTTGATCATTTTCGACACCTAAGATTTTCCGCGATTTTGAGTATGTTAAACAGTATTTTTTTCTGAACCCAGTGCAAAAAGAACCATTTCTGTTGCAATTTGTTCAAGGTCAGGGCTATTTTTTCCCCAGTTCTCCTACTCTACGTTCCCCGCCGGAGTTTACATCACCTTTACAGGTAGTTTTCGCTGTACACCCAAAGCAAAGTCCAGTCGAGCAATTATCTCTATACAAACTGGAGCACCGGGCCAGTAATTCAGATTAGTGAATATGATAATGCGCTGCTTGTTCCGCTTCATTAGACAGGTAATCCGATAATTGCCATGCGGTCAACATTTTATTGTGATAATTTTATTTTGTTTTGTGTTTTGTATTGCTGCTTTTTCTCTTTGAAATAAACTCAATCGTTAGAGTATTTATTTTACTGTATTTGAAATATGTTCATCTTTCTCATACAGATTATGTTTTTGAACATGTTTCTACGACAAAAATTGACTTTGACTTTTTTTATAAAAATTGACCAGTTTCGCCGTAGTAATATGAAACACGATTATAGATGCACCAGTACGTAGATACGAGTGCTGGTTTTGAGTCCCAGTTGAGGATATTTTAAAATTATAATAATTGCATGCACTTTCATAGAAAGCAATAATTAAAGCAATTAAAATTCTTAGTTATGTGTATTGCATTTAACCTTTGCATTATTTCAATAAAATGTTGAATACTTTTTGCAGTTCCTCTTTGAAATACTCGTTCATTGCTTATTGGTGAATGGTGATAGATAATGAATTGCATTAACCATCATGTAATTGCAATGCACAAAATGCCTATGTTACATTGTCTATTATAAATGCTAACAGTTCTTTTTACTCGTAAATTGCTTTCTTTTTGTCGTACATAAAAAATTCAAAAAACGTTTTTCATTAAACTCGGAGCTTTTTCTAAATTTCGCAAAACTTTTGATAAGTTTCTACTATTACGCAATTTTTTTGTAAATGTAGGCCTACTCGGCAATGCGACGGTAATTAAATACATGTATAGCTAGTGTGTTTTGACGTTCATTGTGCATGCAAGTTTGACATTCTTTTCGCTAAATTGGCCCGATCGTTCCAGGAAGATGGTAAATACAGCGGTCACTTATCTCTCATCATATCTATGCAACGGATCTTTAGTAAAGTCTTGTTGAAAGTGGTCGTCTACTCTCGTAGACTAGTATACGATTTATTCTCGGAATCAATGTGCGCCGATTGTCACGAATACGACTACTGTGCAAACTACAAAATGAGTTGCCCCTCTTCACGTGTTGTGCCCTTCAGTCTGTGTTATATTTCAAACAAAACATAGCCGTTTTCGTGGGATTGCTAGTCATATTTTTTAGCATATTATAATGTGTACTTATGTATTTGCCTATACCCGCCCACAACAAGAGTTTCAAGACTTGTAATATGGACACTTGGGCCGCCTTTAATGATTTAGTTATGATTGACAACCTGATATGCCTAGCGAAGTATTTCAATGTACATGAGTTTTCCCCTGAAATTAAATGCAATATTTATTTAAAATATAAGATTTATTTATTTTTACTTTCTTGAGGAACAACTACATCTTACTTTGGTTCTTAAATGTTCATGTACCAATTCGTTTTTGTTTGTGATTGTGGGATATAGACCCTACTATTGTTAATTATTAATATCGATTGAACCATTGTCAGAGTGGTATTTCATTAAGAAAATTTTCTACCCCCGATTGAGCTCCTCTCATTTCCTGTACTATTTTGTGGTGCCACTGTTATGTTTTTCACATTCACAAATATGTCTTGGATAATACGAGTGATTTTAATACATTTTAATTATTGTTCCATCAGTTATTATTTACTTGTGCTTGGCAAAAATAACGCACGTTAAACCGCGGTGCGCACATTTAAATGTCATGTGCATTAATTTCAATACAAAATTTGTGCATGAGACTTAATGGATAATTTCCATGAAAATTCTCCAGGTGCATTAGATATAATGCACAGTATTGAAAAGTTTAAGTGTTATGTGCATTAATTTCAATACAACATATGTGCATGAGACTTTATGGACAATGCCCATTAAAATTACTGCACACGAGGTGCATAACTTTTAATGCACATTAATAAGACCTTTTAAAGTAATGTGCTTTATTTTTAATCCAAAACAGGTGCTTGAAAAATAAGGCATAATGTGTGATTTTTTTTTAATGCACAATGTGCGTGCAGCATGCTGCACGCACATTGTGCATTAAAAAAAATGCAAAATTTCTGACAGTGTAGTATTTTAAATAATTATTTACTTTAAACTGCACCGTGTATTGTCAGCAAAATATTATGAATATCGATTCAGGGGTTATGTATGATTATTGTTTGTAGTTCAATTTTAATCATTGCAATGATTCAATGTTCCAATCTGAAGTTGATTATTCTTGGCGGTGGGTTTTTCCCTATTCAAGATAGCTTCAAATTGTGATGCTCCCCACGGCCATACTGTGTGTCTAGCGCTTAGCTTATATTATGTCATTGGTTAGGGGAAATATAGCAATCAGTGGTATGGACAGTGCGAACACCCGCGAATCAACGCCAGAATCAACAAGTCAGATTCAGCACAACTCTGAATTTATTATGTGCTTCGTTGCTAGGACGGCTCCTAAGTCACCATTTACAAACTCCTAAGACAAAAAAGAACTGATGGACTTAAGTCCAAATCAGAAGTTAAAAAACTTCTGACTATGGCGGGAACCGAACCCTGGACCTTCTGCATTGGAAGCAATCAATCAGATAGGCTAACATCAAAACCAAGGAGCCACACAAAACAAACAAAATCTCTGTTAATGGTCATCAGAGCCATCCCAGTAAGTCGGGATTCTGCCATGGTGTTCCTCAAGTAGGTCTTGACTCTTGAGACGCCGTAAAGTAGAAAACGTCCTTTCAACTGATGCTGTTGTAACTGGCAGTGTTCCCAACATAATCAAAAGCTGTTGAATGCTGGAGGAAATGGGTCCGTTGCAGTGTTCTAGAGCTTCCATCGCACATTTGGGCAATTCACCACCATATCTGGGCAACTTGGAAAACCAGACGTCCCTTTCACCATGAATAATTGACCGATTATTGTTCGGGAGATCGTCAGAATAACAGTTTACTGCTGGAATTAAATCTTTATAATTTCCTTTGAACTGTGTGGCAAGGAAGTAAACTACCCAATTAATACAATTCTACCTACGGGATAGTTTTCTGATTAGACACATAGAGAAATAAAAAGGTGTTGACAAATTGGTTACGTAGACCTAGCTGGATGTTTTGCAGAATATAATAAAAGCTGGGATTTCGGGGGGGGGGCATGGCCCCCCGGGCCACCCCCTGGCTACGCCACTGAGTCTAACTAAATGACGATTACATGTATATATTACATTCGGAAATACATTTTGGTACAAACTTTAAATTAAATTAGGACAAATTACTGTAAAATAATAAACATTGATTAGAACTTTAATTTTCTTTATTTTGGCATCCCTGAAAGCTGAAAGCAGTCATTGATATTAAACCCCACTTGTAGGCGAGATTAGCAGTGTCCAATACTTCTACAGAGGCGCGAGCGTAGCAAATTGAACGCGTAGAAAATCCAGTTCAAGATGGCGAATTCGCGTTTTAATTTATGCTTTAATAAAGCAATAAAGTATTTTTCTGGGTAGTTTGATATGGTTTTAGCTTGTGCAGCATGGGATTGAACAAACAGAAACAATAAGACGTTATATCATAAGCGAATTTAGTTATCATTTTATGTTAAAGGCTAGTATGCTCAGCTGTCACAACTGGTGGCCATCTTTAAAAATATTCTGTCTACAAATCGCTCCCATTTAATTAACATGCAAACTGGGATTTCAAGATGGCTTCTAATTGTTACGGAAGTGTACCACCGACTGCTAATCTAAACTACAGTAGTTAAATATCAATGGTTGCAGTGTTCGTGGGCACAGTTCGCACCCTTAAATCGGGCCATGTAGATATGCACCCGCCCGTTAACACTTAAACTGTACTTGTTGATGTTTTGTTGCCCCTCCCCCCCCCCCCCCCAAGTAATTTAAGTAATGCTCCTAAATAATGGTGCACGAACGAAATTTCTATTTTGAACAAACGTGCATTAACGATGCACTAACGTTCACAATTGGTTTTGGATTCAAAATTCCGATTTGGGGGGGCTGGTCGTCAAGTTGCCCCCCCCCAAGTAATTTAAGTTATGCTCCTTAAAGAATGGTGCACTAACGAACTTTTTCGTGCACAAACGTGCACTAACGATGCACAAACGATCCACATAACTTTTAGTGTGAAATTTAGTTTTGGGGGGGCCAACTTGACGGAGCCGTTTTTTATGTTCTTTTACCTTGTTGCCACTGTTCTTAAAGTCTGGCCTACGTAGCTACAGCCACACTTGCAAGGGATTTTATAAACTCCACTTCCGGCTAGATGTACTGGGTCTTTTGGCGATCTCAACATGGTAGAAATTTTATTTATAGGCTTAAATACTGTCTTGATGTCTAGCTTTCCAAGGTAACGTGCTATGCGGTCAGTAGTAAATTTCACATATGGCAAGGAAGCGAGTTTCGGAGGATTATCAGGTTTCTCAAGTAATTCTTTCTTTACCTCAGTTCTGTTGAAAGCTCGCCGGATGTTGACCGCACTATAGCCATTGCTCTTCAAAACAGCTTTCAAGGCTTTCTTTTCTTGTGGGAAGCTTTGCTCATCTGATAACCGTTTTGCCCGGGAAACGAGAGAATTGATGACTGAATGCTTTTGAGCTGGATGGTGGTATGAAGTAGCTTGTAGATAGAGGTTTGTGTGGGTAGGCTTTCGATAAACAGCATGGCCCAACTTTCCGCTGTCAAGCCTCGTAAGCATCACATCAAGAAACGGTAAACGTTTATCCACCTCTACTTCTATGGTGAATTGAATATTTGGATGAATACTATTTAAATGGCTGTGAAATTCTTTTAATTCATCCGCAGTGCCTGGCCTAATGCAAACTATGTCATCTATATAACGTCTCCAGAAAACTGGTTTAATCACGGCCGTGCTAAGAGCTTTCTTCTCGAGATGGGTCATGTAAATATTGGCGACTACTGGGCTAAGAGGGCTGCCCATAGGAGCTCCACTAGTTTGCTCATACAACTCTCCCTCAAACGTGAAAAAAGTAGAATTTAGGCAATGCTTAGCCAGATTTACAATATGAGGTGCCAAAGGCATGACATCATTCAATACCGTTATTGCTTCCTCAGTCGGGATGTTTGTGAACAAAGACACAACATCGAAACTTACTAACATGTGATTAGGCTGAAGGTCCAGATCCTTTATCATTTCTATAAAATGATATGAGTTTTTTACATAAGACTCAGACTCGGGTACAAGAGGTTGTAGTTGTTTTGCTACATATGCAGCTAGAAGTTGCGTAGGAGAGTCTATTGCACTGACGATTGGAATGAGAGGTGTACCTTCTTTATGTATTTTTGGTAATCCATACATTCTTGGTGTTCTTGGTGTTCTTGGTGCCGGAGGTTCTGGGTTCGAACCCCAGTCGGGGCAAACTTTTTCGACAACTGCTATGAATCAATAACTATGTCCTTAAAGCGGGCTTATGCTTAAAAACCATATATTCATACTACCCAACTCATGGGAGATGAGATGTGATTGAATTTATCCATGCAATCTTTCAGATTTGACAGCTACATTGCCGTCTTCTGTTGGATTTATGTCATGTAAGTCAACAGTCACAACAAATAGCAGTTTCCTAAAGGTTTGTTCCGTGGTCCCGGTAGCTCAATTGGTAGAGCTATGGCACGTTAAGCCGGAGGTTCTGGGTTCGAACCCCAGTCGGGGCAAACTTTTTCGACAACTGCTATGAATCAATAACTATGTCCTTAAAGCGGGCTTATGCTTAAAAACCATATATTCATACTACCCAACTCATGGGAGATGAGATGTGATTGAATTTATCCATGCAATCTTTCAGATTTGACAGCTACATTGCCGTCTTCTGTTGGATTTATGTCATGTAAGTCAACAGTCACAACAAATAGCAGTTTCCTAAAGGTTTGTTCTGTGGTCCCGGTAGCTCAATTGGTAGAGCTATGGCACGTTAAGCCGGAGGTTCTGGGTTCGAACCCCAGTCGGGGCAAACTTTTTCGACAACTGCTATGAATCAATAACTATGTCCTTAAAGCGGGCTTATGCTTAAAAACCATATATTCATTATTATTATTATTATTAGAGAAATCAAATATTTTCCGAGTCATTTCGCTGTGTTCGTTTTTATTAAATTACCTGGCGTTATTATTTATATTTTATTATTTATTATATTATTATTATTATTATTATTATTATTATTATTATTATTATTATTATTATTATTATTATTATTATTATTATTTTTATTATTATTATTATTATTATTATTATTATTATTATTATTATTATGGAAGTCAACAGTCACAATAAATAGCTGGTAAAGGTTTGTTCTGTGGTCGCGGTAGCTTAATTGGTAAAGCTATGGCACGTTAAGCCGGAGGTCCTGGGTTCGAACCCCAGTCGGGGCAAACTTTTTAGACAACTGCTTCGAATCAATAATTATTATTATTAATAATTAAACGGTTTACAATCCTTACAATAGGGAAGGCTCACGGATTTTAGATATAAGAGCTGGTGTACAGACAGGATCAGTAGATATTTACTTATAAACACCATCAAAATCAAAATCTGCTTAGTAAATAACAATCCAAAGTAATTACGATCTATTCCACGGAGGTCCAAAATTTTACGTTGACTCTTTCCCGCGTTGTAATTGTGAAAAGACTTGTGACTTCATTACCCTACATACAGCGTTGTTTATGAATGAAATTTACCACGGTCTTCTAGATTAAGAAGCAAAATTCACCGCTCAGTCTTTCGCCAGCTCGTGATAAAAGTCCATTGTTGAAAATTAACTAGGACGCTTCGCGAAAGCTTTTTTTAGTTGCGTTGATAGATGAGCTTTTTTGATAAATTTCTAGTATGCGTGGGATCTCTTTACTTTTGCAAGTTCTTTTGGAACGCATTGTAGGTGATTGTTGTCAAGTTTCTATTGTTAGTATATCCCTCAAAAAACTTATATCACAACCTTTCTTTCTACAGATTCTGTTAAACTTTTACAATTTTTTCTTTCAAAAGGTACTACATCATCATAACCTTAATGTCCATGTAAAATATGAACGTTGTAGCCCCACCCGTTTGGTCAGAATCGCCCCAAATGTCACGAAAATATCGCACTAAAAATCGATAGAAATAGTAAAAAGTACGATATTCATGAGACATATTTTTGAGACTGTACCCAAAAACGTAGCAGGTCTAGGTTCAGAGATTCCGAAGGTCCCCTCCAATTTTCATCAAGATCGCATATGCCGTTTGCCCGGCAGAGAGCGAACAAACAGACAAAATTACAAAAAAAAAAAAAAAAAAAAAAAAAACACCCTAGCTAATTTTTTGGGGGGGTCAGTGAAATTGAAGTCTTCGCTTCGCTCATCAAATTAAATTATGTCATCATTGAACCATTAATAGGGTAAAGCAAAGCTGGTTCGCCAGGATTCTCCGCCAGGAACGCATGGTTGGGGTTTGATCACAGGACTCTTTACATTATGGTACCAGTGAAACTTACAAATGGCGGTGACCAGACCAAACGTCGATCGTTCTGCACTCTGGTGGGAAATTTGTCACCCACCACAACATTAATGCACTGCCGTCGATTTTTTAATTTTTTATTTGTTTTTATTTTTTTATCCAACACCAGAAACATGTTATGAACATTGTTCTTCACAGAGTGGTTTAGTTTGAAGGTGCAAGATCGTTTTCAATCCGGGGCACACTTGGGCGATATGCTTCACCCCCTTTGCCAACAGCACGTGGTGTTCCCAAGTGGCCACCTATTCAAGGACCGACTACACCCGATGTTGCTTAACTTCGGTGATCAATCGTGTACCGGTGTATTCAACATGGCAAGGCCGTTGGCGAAATATTGTGAAACACTATTTTATCCACGTCCAGACAACTGTGACCAAATCCCGATCGTTCTGCGCTCTGGTGGGAGATTAGTTTGAACATTGCCCTATCGTTAAAAATGTGTACACAAATTTGCAAATGTTATATCTAGTTATACAAATTATTGTTTGTTAGCATTTCTTATTCATACTAGAAACAAATTTTATTCCAAAAAGGCTTCTATAAATAAATAAAATTTCTAAAGTGCTGTTCTTTCATTGAGCACACGGTGATTAGTTGCAGGGTTATGACGTAATGCCCTGTTTTTCTCGCCATTATTACGTGTCACACTTTAAGGTCACTTTAATGACAAATTATTTTATTAAGAAAGAAAATATCAAAGTAACCAGAAACTGGTTATGCATATAGTAGAATAATAAAAATGACGTTGCCACTCTTCCATATTAGCAGTGATTGTCATAAGGCGCGCACCGTTCGGACTAAACAATGCAAAATTAGTGCGACGCTCGAAAAATAAATGGATGATATGGATTGTGGACAATAAAAAAGACGGCTATGTAACAAGCACTGCCTCCTAGATGTTCGTCGTGGCTCCTCAACGAGGACACACACACACACCACACACACACACACACACATCATATAACTTTTGCTGTGCGGCGCACGTAAAATAAGACGTCGTGATACTCTTTTATGTTCGTAAAAGTCACCGGAGATATACTCCAAACAAGTTTATAGTAATACCGTAGTGCTACATCTGAACCACATTATGCAATACCGCCAATGATAGAAAATAAATCACACCGTACTTGTCCAGCACTATAACATGTAATAAATTTCATACCCAACCTCGATAAAATGATTAAACTGTTTGAGAGAAAGTGGTCCATTGCATAACGACCCATAGCTCCAAGCTAGTGGATCAGGCGGCCTTGTTAGGATGTGAGGCTAGGAACTAGCGTATTAATTATAGCGACCATGACCTACCTACCTTCTTGAACACCTTGCAGGCCTGCTCTGTCTTGCCTTTGTGGAGGCACTTGTACACCACAGACGACGCACCCCTGCAAAATCAGGAAACATGTCACATCATTCTTTTATGAAAAAGCATAAGCGTGGCTTAATCGAAAGTATAAACTAAAAACTACAACTACATAACTATATAGGCACAGCGCGAGAGATTATTTCACATGCCGAACAGTGCGGGCAAGCGCGTGGCAAATCGGAAGTATACACTGAATTACTAAGAAGTTATTAAACATGCCGACACAGTGCGGGGATGCGCGTGGCTTGATCAGAAGTATGTTCTTACGAAGAGGTTATTAAACATGTCGACAAAGTGCGGGCATGCGTGATGTTTGATCGGAAGTAAGTACTGACGAAGAGGTTTTTAAACATGTCGACACAGTGCGGGCATGCGTGTAGCTAGATCGGAAGTATGTTCTGACAAAGAGGTTATTAAACATGTCCACACAGTGCGGGCATACGTGTGGCAAATAGGAAGTATGAACTGAAGAAATAAGAGTTTATTTCACATGCATACACAGTGCAAGCATGCGCGTGGTTAATCGGAAATATGAACTAATTGAATAAGAGATATTTAAACATGCCGACACAGTACGGGCATGCGCATGGCTTAACGGCAGTATGAACAGAATAAGAGGTTATTAAACATGCCGACACAGTGCGGGCATGCTCGTGTCTAAACGGAAGTATGAACTGAATAAGAGGTTATTAAACATGCCGACACAGTGCGGGCATGCGCGTGGCTTAACAGCAGTTTGAACTGAATAAGAGGTTGCTAAACATGCCGACACAGTGCGGGCATGCGCGTGGCTACGTGGAAGAATGAACTGTATAAGTGGTTTCTCGATTTGGATGGTCGGGAAACACTCCCGTAGGTGGAGTAACCCCGATCGGGATGGATTTTTTAATTTCTGGATTGTATTAAATATTAATTACTCCACCTACGGGAGTGTTTTCCGACCATCCAAATCGAGAAATATACCCTGCGTAAGGGGAATGACATTATAAATATGTTTGTTTGGTCAATTCAACAGCAACAGTTTTTCGATGCTTTATTGTTCCATCCATTCAAGTTCTATAATGTAACGACAATACAGAAGTTAAATTGTTACCGTCTCGGTGGTCTAGTTGGCTAAGGCGTCCACCCGGAAAGTGGGAGACTCGGGTTCGAACCCCGATCGGGATGGATTTTGTAATTTCTGGATTGTATTAAATATTAATAACTCCACCTACGGGAGTGTTTCCCGACCATCCAAATCGAAAAATATACCCTCGCTCAAACCTGCGAAAGGTAATGACATTATAAATATGTTTGTTTGTTCAATTCAACAGCAACAGTTTTTCGATGCTTTATTGTTCCATCCATTCAAGTTCTATAATGTAATGACAATACACAAGTTAAAAAGTTACCGTCTCGATGGTCTAGTTGGCTAAGGCGTCCATCCGGAATGTGGGAGACTCGGGTTCGAACCCCGATCGGGATGAATTTTTTTAATTTCTAAATTGTATAAAATATGAATAAGTGGTTATTAAACATGCCGACACAGTGCGGGCATGCGCGTGGCTAAACAGCAGTTTGAACTAAATAATAGATTGCTTAACATGCCGACACAGTGCGGGCATGCGCGTGGCTTAACGGCAGTTTGAAAAGAATAAGAGGTTATTATATATGCCGACACAGTGCGAGCATGCGCGTTGCTTAACGGCAGTTTGAACTGACGAAGAGGTATGTAAACATGCCGACACAGTGCGGGCATGCGTGTGGCTAGATCTGAAGTATGAACTGAATAAGAGGTTATTAAACATGCCGACACAGTGCAAGCATGCGCGTGGCTAAAGAGTAGTTTAAACTGACGAAGAAGTCACACAAGCTTACGAACCCTAGTCTGCTCTAGCCAGCGATATACGTGTGTTTCAGGGCAAAGCGGCGACCCACTCAACCCCTGACCACGCCCGATGTTGCTTAACTTCAGTGTTCGAGTGAAACTGGTTAAACGACCGCGGCTAAATCGTTTTCTAAACATGTTATTGAACATGTCCGCATAGTGCTGTTATGTGTATGGCTAGTTTGGAAGAATGAACTGACGAAGAGGTTATTAAATCGGAGTATAACAAAGAAGGGATATTAAACATGCTGACACAGTGCGGGCATACGTGTGGCTAGATCGGAGGTATGTATTGACGAAGCGTGTGCTACACAGCAGTTTGAACTGAATAAGAGGATGTTTAACATGCCGACACAGTGCGGACATGCGCGTGGCTACGTGGAAGAATGAACTGAATAAGAGGTTTTAAACTTTTGACACAGTCGGGCATGCGCGTGGCAATCGCAAGTATGAACTGAATGAATAAGAGGTTATTTCACATGCATACACAGTGCAAGCATGCGCGTGGATAATCAGAAGTATAAACTAAATTAATAAGAGATTTTTAAACATGCCGACACAGTACGGGCATGCGTGTAGCTAGATCGGAAGAATGTTCTGACGAAAAGGCTATTAAACAATGTCGACACAGTGCGGGCATACGTGTGGCTAGATCGGAAGTATAAACTGACGAAGAGGTTTTTAAATATGTCGACACAGTGCGGGCATGCGCGAAGCTAGATCGAAAGTATGAACTGACAAAGAAATTTTTAAACATTTTGACACAGTGCGGGCATGCGCGTGGCAAATAGGAAGTATTACCTGAAGAAATAAGAGTTTATTTCACATTCATACACAGTGCAAGCATGCGCGTGGTTAATCGGAAATATGAACTAATTGAATAAGAGATATTTAAACATGCCGACACAGTACGGGCATGCGCATGGTTGATCAAAAGTATGAACTGATAAGAGGTTATTAAACATGCCAACTCAGTGCGGGCATGCGCGTTGCTAAAACAGCAGTTTGAACTGAATAAGAGGTTACTAAACATGCCGACACAGTGCGGGCAATCGCGTGGCTACGTGGTAGAATGAACTGAATAAGTGGTTTCTTGATTTGGATGGTCGGGAAACACTTCCGTAGGTGGAGTAACCCCGATCGGGATGGATTTTTTAATTTCTGGATTGTATTAAATATTAATTACTCCACCTACGGGAGTGTTTCCCGACCATTCAAATCGAGAAATATACCCTGCGTAAGGGGAATGACATTATAAATATGTTTGTTTGGTCAATTCAACAGCAACAGTTTTTCGATGCTTTATTGTTCCATCCATTCAAGTTCTATAATGTAACGACAATACAGAAGTTAAATTGTTACCGTCTCGGTGGTCTAGTTGGCTAAGGCGTCCACCCGGAAAGTGGGAGACTCGGGTTCGAACCCCGATCGGGATGGATTTTGTAATTTCTGGATTGTATTAATTATTAATAACTCCACCTACGGGAGTGTTTTCCGACCATCCAAATCGAAAAATATACCCTCGCTCAAACCTGCGTAAGGTAATGACATTATAAATATGTTTGTTTTTTCAATTCAACAGCAACAGTTTTTCGATGCTTTATTGTTCCATCCATTCAAGTTCTATAATGTAATGACAATACACAAGTTAAAAAGTTACCGTCTCGGTGGTCTAGTTGGCTAAGGCGTCCATCCGGAATGTGGGAGACTCGGGTTCGAACCCCGATCGGGATGGATTTTTTAATTTCTAAATTGTATAAAATATGAATAAGTGGTTATTAAACATGCCGACACAGTGCGGGCATGCGCGTGGCTAAACAGCAGTTTGAACTAAATAATAGGTTGCTTAACATGCTGGCACAGTGCGGGCATGCGCGTGGCTACGTATAAGAAAATACTTAATAAGAGGTTAATAAACATGTCGACAAGGTGCGGGCATGTGCGTGGCTTAACGGCAGTTTGAAAAGAATAAGAGGTTATGGTATATGCTTACACAGTGCGGGCATGCGCGTGGCTAAACGGATGTATGAACTGAATAAGAGGTTATTAAACATGACGACACAGTGCAGGCATGCGCGTGGCTAGATTTAAAGTATGAACTGAATAAGAGGTTATTAAACATGCTGACACAGTGCAAGCATGCGCGTGGCTAACGAGTAGTTTAAACTGACGAAGAAGTCACACAAGCTTACGAACCCTAGTCTGCTCTAGCCAGCGATATACGTGTGTTTCTGGGCAAAGCGGCGACCCACTCAACCCCTGACCACGCCCGATGTTGCTTAACTTCAGTGTTCGAGTGAAACTGGTTAAACGACCGCGGCTAAATCGTTGGCTAAACATGTTATTGAACATGTCCGCATAGTGCTGTTATGTGTATGGCTAGTTTGGAAGAATGAACTGACGAAGAGGTTATTAAATACGTCGGCACTGTAAAAGTAATCGCGTGGCTTGATCGGAGTATAAACTAAAGAAGAGGATATTGAACATGCTGACACAGTGCGGGCATACGTGTGGCTAGATCAGAGGTATGTATTGACGAAGTGGTGCTACACAGCAGTTTAAACTGAATAAGAGGATATTGAACATGCTGACACAGTGCGGGCATACGTGTGGCTACGTGGAAGAATGAACTGAATAAGTAGTTATTAAACATGCCGACACAGTGTGGCATGCGCGTGGCTAAACGGCAGTTTGAACTGAATAAGAGGTTATTAAATATTTTGACACAGTGCGGGCATGCGCGTGGCTAATCAGAAGTATAAACTAAATTAATAAGAGATTTTTAAACATGCCGACACAGTACAAGCATGCGCGTGGCTAATCAGAATATAAACAAAATTAATAAGAGTTTTTTTAAACATGCCAAACAGTACGGGCATGCGCGGGGCTAAGGCAAGATAACAAATGAATAAGAGGTTTTAAAACCCTGCATACACATGCGGAAATGCGCGTGGCTGTACGGCAGTATGAACTGAAAGAATGGTAAGTAAAAGCCGACAAGTGCAAACTGGGGTGTCTAAAAAAAAGTTGTCTGATAAAGGGGTTACTAAACATCCCGACACAGTGCGGGCATGCGCGTTGCTTAATGGAGCATGAACGAAAAACAGGTTTAAAAAACTCCCCGACACAGTGTGGCATGCGCGTGGCTAAACAGCAGTTTGAACTGAATAAGAGGTTACTAAACATGCCGACACAGTACGGGCATGCGTGTGGTAAAACAGAAGTAAGACTGAATAAGAGGTTATTAAACACGCCAAACACAGGGGGGGCATGCGCGTTGTAAAACGAAATAAACTAATAAGAGGTTTTTAAAACATGCCGACACAGTGGGGGCCATGCGCTGGCTATACGTCTTTTTGAACTGAAAAAAGGGGTTTTAAAAACCCACCCGGGACACAGTACGGGCATGCGCGTGGTAAAACAGAAGTATGAACTAAATAAGAGGTTATTTAAACATGCCGACACAGTGTGGCATGCGCGTGGATAAAAAGCAGTTTGAACTGAATAAGAGGTAATTTAACTTGCCGACACAATGGGGCATGCGCGTGGATAAACAAAAGTATGAACTAACTTAAAGGTTACTTAACATGACGACTTAGTGCGGGCATCGCGGGCTTAAAAAAAGTATGCCCAAACTAAGAGGTTAGAAAACTGCCGACAAGGCGGGGAGCGCGGGGCTAACGCGTTTAACTGAATTAGAGTTTACAAAATATGCAAACAGTGCGGGCCGGTTGGCTAGATCGGAAGTATGAACTCACGAAGGGGTTTTTAAAAACATGTGACACTTTGCGGGCAAACGTGGTCCAAAGATGGGAGTTTGAACTTAAAAAAATATTACACATCCCGAAAAATCCCGGGGCAAGCGGTGGGCTACATCGGAAGTATGAACTGAAGAATGGTTACTTAACATGCCCCAAAATAGTGCTATTATGCTGTGGCTAATGGGAAGTAAACTGATGAAGAGGTTTTAAATAATTGGGCACTGTAAAAGGAATCGCGTGGTTTGATCGGAGAGAAACTAAAGAAGAAAAATTTAAAATCCCGCAATGCCGGGCAGGGTGTGGTAGATGGGAATATTAACTGAAAAGATTTTTTTAAAGTCCGCGCAGTGTTGTTATGCGTGTACTACATGGAAGTAGAACTATCAAGGGGTTATTAAATTGTCGGCCTGTAAAAGAAATCGCGTGGTTTTGATCGGAGTAGAACAAAAGAATGGTTTTAAAACATGCTGAACATGCGGGCATACTGGGCTAGAGGGAGTTACGTATTGACGAAGCGTGGCTAAACAGCAGTTTGAACTGAATAAGAGGTTGCTTAAGTCGGTTTTCCCTTGGTTATTTTCAAGCAAAATCCGCTAGTTGGGCGCTACGGTCAAAATACGGGGGGCGTTTGAATGGGGTTTTGTTGAAAGTGCCCCGTAAAGGTGGGAAACTTCCGACGTCTGTGAATGGAAGGCTGCATCTCTTTAGGGGTTGGGGGCGGTGGGGGCGAAGGGCGAGCGGTTTAGGAAAAAAGGGTCTTCTTCTCTAGGTATTGAACTATTGCATAAAAAAAATAACAGATTCGGAAGGGGGTCGGCCATTAAAAATTTTCCCTCTTTGTGTGAAAAAATTTTACAACAGACCTTAGTTTACAACCTTTTATCATTCCTCTGCTCCCCTTCATCAAATCTGTCAATTTAACAATCGCGACGAATTTAAATTTATTAAAAATTTTACTTTTGTCACGAAACAAAAAATTGTTTCCCTACAGCATTTAAATTAATGTAAAGTTGTATTGTGATATAAACGTTTCATTTGAATGAAGTGAGACAAAATTTTGTTCTCATTGGGGATAATACACATATTTGTAATTTACTTGTATTTTTGAAAACACTGAACAGGATTAATTTTATTACGTATTTATAAATGTTTTAGTCACATATTACAAAATACTTTTTATAAAAACAATGCACAATGAGTCAATCATCCGAATTCTTTCCTTTTACACAAATCAAAGTGGAAAAAGGAATTTTAATCATATTGAACAATTGCGATGAATCTTCTTCCTTTTGTTGATGATAAATGACACAACCATTGATTCGGAGTGGAAAAGAGACAATAGCAATACCTTGGAAGACATGCAGAGGGGACGCCTGCGAGAAATTTTACAGGGTTTTTGTCGTCATTGATTTAATCCGTCTGCGAGTGGAGGAACTTCAGATGGTTCCCCAAATTTACCTTTAATTTAAAAGGGAAAACCAAGTCCGTCACGCAATCCCCTAAAGCATTAAAAGGGGGGAAAGGAAAAACAAGTGGTTTTTTGGGTTAAAAAATCAGGTAGAAATTAAAGTTTTACACAAAAGAAGAAATTTTAAATAAAACCAAAAAATTTCGTTTTTAAAAAACGGGTGAATTTACAGTTTTTAAACCCTAAAAACCCAAGTGGTTTAGAAATATTACCAAAAAAAAGTTGAAAAAATTATAAAATTACTTCTTAATAAAAAAAATTGCCCGAAAATTTCAAAATTTTTTAACCGGCAATAATAAACCAAAATTTTAAAGAAATTCCCCAATAAAAAAGGAAAATTTTTTAAAAAAAGTTTTTTAAAAAATCGAAAAAACATTACTAAAAAATTTATTTTACTTTACCCCACGAAAAGTATAAAAAAAAAATAAAACATTCAATCACTAACATAATCGTTTTCCAGACCCAAGTGTCGCTTTCATTCCCCCCATTTGGCCAGGATAAACAAAAAAACCTCCAGAAAGGGATAATACAATCGGGGGTTTAAAAAAAAAATTCTAGTTTTTTAAAATAAAATACAAAAATTGAAAAAACAAATTTAAATTTATGTTTCAAAATTTACCATCAGGGTAACCTTCTTAGGAATACCCCTCCGACCGTGGGATACAAAATCTTTTAATTGCATATTTAAAAAAAAGCAATGTCACATTTTTTTGCTTTCTTATGCCAATAAACCCCGTGAGGATTCGATCAAAAATAAAAACACACAAAAAACAAAAATTTAAGGGAAAAACCCATCAAAGGTTTTTATTATAGCTTGTTCAATACTCGCGATCGAAAATAATATTTACACAAGAACCACAAAAAATCAATGACACCCGATTCGGGAATAGCAATTTTGAAATTAGAAGCCCCCCCCCCCCCCCCCCCTAAGCCCGGGCCCAAATACCCCTTTTTGATTTTGAAGGAAAGGTTTTCCATTATAAATATATTTTTGTGTGCAACAGCCAATTTGTATACAACCATTTTTTTGGGTTTGGTCCCCCCCCCACACCGCGCTTCCCCAGTTATGTCGATTTTCAACCCCACAATGTCAACAATTTGAATAATAATTATTTTGATAGTTTTTAATCCAAATCTTTTTTTAATGAAAACACTTTATTTTACACATTATGTAAAAAATTGTGAAAGAAGGGCAAATTTAAATTTGTGTGTGTGTGTGTTTTCAGTGGCGTCGGAAAAGGGGGGGGGGGGAAGGGGGCATTGCCCCCCCCTAACTTTCATGCCCTGGGGCATAGGGGGGCGATTTTAGAGTTGAAAAATCAAAATTTTACCTTTCTTTTTGGGAAAACAACATCGGTGATCTGTAACAATTCATTTTTTTTTAGGAAGAAAAAAACCCAACAAAAGCAGGAATGTTATTTTGGCTGACGTACCCCATGCCGCTATCTTTATAACCCGCCCCAGTCTTTATTTTGTGTTTTTTCACCCTTCATTTAGAGTGGACACGTGACTCAAACTCACGTCTAACCAAACTCCCTTTGAATGATTTGCTAGAGTTATTGGCAGACCAAATTGGGATTTGGGTTCCCTCGTGTCGCTCGTTTGCTAAGTATCTTTGGAAATGGTGTAGTGATTTTAGCGAAGTGGGAAGTGGGAAGTTTTTTCCTCTTTTAATATAAATAGGTAGTCTGAAGGAAGTGTGGAGTTTTTGGGCACTTTTTCGTTTTTAAAGGTTTAAAGAAAAATTTGATATCGAATTTTAAATATGAAACTTTACAAAAACAGCCTTCATTTAGATTTTTTTTTTTTTTTTTTAAGAAGAGGGTAAAACATTAAAAAAATTGTTTCCCGTATGCTTTGTTTAATACAAAATGGTTTAATTTTTAAAAGGGGGCCATTTCAGTTCTTTTTTTTTGAGTTTTTAGATCGCAGAGGGTGATGTAAAAAAATTTTTTACAGAGCCCCGGGGCAGTTAAAACATGAAAAATAACTGTATATAGTGAAATTTTTTGCCTTCGGGAAAGGGCCCCCGGCGGCTGGGGCTTCCCCCAGACCCCACGCCCATTTTTCCCCCCCCCCAATTTTCAAAACGTTCCGACGCGCCGGGTTTGTTTTCAATTTCTACAGAAAATGATGGTAATTTTACCCTTTTTTAACAGTCCACTTTAGGTACCCCAATAAAGAACTAAATTCGAAAACTTATACTTTTTTTGTCGGGTACTGGTCAGCTTTTTAATTTATTTTCACAATTTTTTTTTTATAGAACCGAATTCAGAACGGGGGACCGCCCAAGCAATGATCCCTTATCCCCCGAGCCAGTTCTAGGAACCAAGGTGGATTTTTTTTTCATTTTGCAATTTTTTGAAAGGGACCATGTGAGTGACTGAGTAACCCCCCTTCCAAACACTTTCGAAGCAGGCCATAAATACAAGGTTTCAGTGAATTAAATTTGGGGGTTTGTTTTTAGCATGCTTACTTTTTTATTTGGGAAATTTTTGCACCATGCCGTGCCTCAATGGCCCCGGGCCATAGCTTTTCGTTGACGCTTTTATAGATTATAAAAAACACACACGGAGCAATAATGATTAAAAAAAATAATACATAAATTATAAAAAAACCAGGAAATATTTCAAAAATTTACCCAAAATTGCTATCAATGACACAACAATTTTATAGCCCTTTAGGAAGGCGAAAAAAAATAATATACTCTTTACACAATTAAAACATAAAACAGATACCAATAAAAAAACCCCCAATGCCCCAAAATCCGTGTCAGAAAACAGCCCCGATATCAATAAATTAGAATAATGTTTTTCTGAAATTTATTACTTATGCCCGATTTACAATCCGTATTATTTCAGGGGTGAGAAGGGACAAAAATCGCCTATAACCGGCTTTTAACTTTAACTTTTTTAAATTGTTATATGGCAAATAATATGATTGTGTGAAGGTTAATAATAATATCTTTTCGCATCGGAAACGCCGGACTCGCTTCGGGGGGTATGATGCTAGCTAGGGATCGGACAACAACCCCTACTGTTATTTTTTTTCAGGGGTTCTGTCGGGGCAAGTTTAGAACCAAAAAAAACTCTGCCTCAACAGCCCCAGCCCCCCCCGCCCTAAAAATCATCAATAAACGTATTTTTTGAATTCTGAAATCGCCTTCAAAGGGTATTTTTAATTTCTTTTATTATCTGGGATACTATGCATCCATTCACAACAAAACCCTTTTTTTAAAAAAAAAAAAAACCATCTCTAAACTAAAAGTAGAGTTGATAACGTTATCTCGGTTTTTTAATAAATCATTGTCTTATTTCCCTTTTTTTTAGCCCTTTTAGTTTTTTTGCGAAAATGTTTTTTCCCATATTTAAGGAAATATCCCCATTAAATCATACAAATGGTTATTGATTTTTTTTGCAAATTCTCTTAGAATTTAGCTACAATTGTGATTGAAAAAAAATTTTAGGCCTTGTTTTGACTTGATGAATTGAATAACTATAAAAATAATCACTAAATGATAAAAATTACACGATTTAACTATCACTTATACAAGAATGCCCCACCTTTCAAGCCATTCCTTTCAGGTCCTTTCACAGGTCGTAAAATCGCTCTATTGTATTCGTCATGCATCTCTCCATCCTTTCTTAAAGCCAAAAAAAATATTTACTTTTGGAAAGGGTTGGGTTGTTGTCATTGTAAAACGTTCACAGACTGTATAAATTAATGTATTGTGCAAAATTCCCAATCACAGGCCAGTAATGTAACTTATATTATTTCAATCTTATCACTTAATTAATGAGTCGAGTCAAAATTTATACTACACACACACTGTCTAGCCTGCATTTTCCGGTTATTTGAGTTGTTGAGAGGGCGATTTTAGCTTTAGTTTCATTTCATGGATTCTCATCTGAGTAGGCCTACTGGTTGTATACACTGTTGAGCAAATGATAATCATTACGAACTTTAAAATGCATCGTGGATTATTTCTAGTTTAAATTTAACCACGAGTGGCATTTTCGAGATAACTGTAAGCGTATGCAGGTGAGGTGACTATCGTTGAGTTGCCGCGCCTTCAAATTCACTAATACGCATTTCAGTATTGAACTACTCACGTGGCACGTCCACATAGTGTAATTAGTAATTAGATATAATATGTGACAGGTGCTGAAATGATATGCATAAATTTTTTTTCAAAGTTGCATTTGTCCTTCCCGCGGACGACTGGTAAACCTACTACCGAGTTCCAAACACTGCCACTCTGAGCGCTCCTGACGGACGAAATTTTTGTTCAATATTTATAAACTAATTTCACTGATAGTTTGGAAACGGTGAAAGATATCTTAAAAATTTAAAAAGCATTAAACTACAACCATTAAATGCAATTTTAACGTACAGTCCCTTTAGTAATTTTTTTTAGGGACAGAAATTAAAGGTAATTTAATCAAATGTCATTATAATTTTTTTAATGGACTTCAATTTGGGAAATCGAAAAATATATCGTTACGTTTAAATCACAATTTATACGTTTATATTTCAACGTTCGAATTTCGTTTCTGAATTGATATTTGCTCTAAATATCGCTGAAATTGTCAATTGTGGCAGATGCTAATTAAAAGTGCATTATAATGATGTTATTACAAATTTTAGTAATAAATGTTAGGTACGATTGAAGCTGAACATTGATGCTTACTAAAAAGTCCAAAATCGCCTTCATAGCTTATTTGTTCCGAAGATATGGCTATTTTTACTGCAAACTATGGCAAATAATGTTGCATTCCCCTTACCACTCTTTGAGGGCCCTAGTGCTAGCGATATCCTAACCTTAACATGCCGACACAGTGCGGGCATGCGCGTGGCTACGTGGAAGGATTAACCTAATAAGAGGTTATTAAACATGCCGACACAGTGCGGGCATGCGCGTGGCTAAACAAAAGTATGTACTGAATAAGAGGTAACTAAACATGCCGACACAGTACGGGCATGCGTGTGGCTTAACAAAAGTATGCACGAACAAAGAGGTAAGTAAACATGCCGACACACTGCGGGCATGCGCGTGGCTAAACAGCAGGTTTAACTGAATTAGAGTTTACAAAATATGCCGACACAGTGCGGGCATGCGTGTGGCTAGATCGGAAGTATGAACTCACGAAGAGGTTTTTTAAACATGTCGACACTTTGCGGGCAAACGTGTGTCCAGATCGGAGTTTGAACTTAGAAGAAAATATTACACATGCCGACAAATGCCGGGCAAGCGTGTGGCTACATCGGAAGTATGAACTGAAGAAGAGGTTACTTAACATGTCCGCATAGTGCTATTATGCGTGTGGCTAGATCGGAAGTATGAACTGATGAAGAGGTTATTAAATAATTCGGCACTGTAAAAGGAATCGCGTGGCTTGATCTGAGTATGAACTAAAGAAGAGAATATTAAACATGCCGACACATGCCGGGCAAGGGTGTGGCTAGATCGGAATATTAACTGAAGAAGAGGTTTTTTAACATGTCCGCGCAGTGCTGTTATGCGTGTAGCTACATCGGAAGTATGAACTATCGAAGAGGTAATTAAATATGTCGGCACTGTAAAAGTAATCGCGTGGCTTGATCGGAGTATGAACAAAAGAAGTGGATATTAAACATGCTGACACAGTGCGGGCATACGTGTGGCTAGATCGGAGTTACGTATTGACGAAGCTGGCGCTAAACAGCGTTTGAACTGAATAAGGGTTGCTTAGGTCAGATTTCCCTTTTGGTTAGTTCAAGCAAATCCGCTAGTTGGGCGCTCCTGGGTCAAACTACGCGGGCGTTTGAATGTGGTTGTTGAAGGCCCCTAAAGTAGGCAACTTCTCAAGTCCTGTGAAGGGAAGGCTGCTTCTCTTTAGGGGTTTGTGGCGGTGGGGGCGAATGGCTAGCGGTTTAGAGCAAAAAAGGGTCTTCTTCTCTATGTATTGAAACTATTGACATAAAAGAATAACAGATTCTTGAAGAAGGGTCCGCCATTATCAATAATCTCTTTGTGTGCAAACTTTACAACAGACCAATTTTAGTTTACAACCGTTATCATTCACTCCTGCTACCTTCATCAAATCTGTCAATCTAACAATCGCGACGAATTTAATAATTTTGAAAATTTTACTTTTGTCAAAACAAAAAATTGATCCTACAGCATTTATATAATGTCAAGTTGTATTGGCATATAAACGTTTCAGCTTGTAATGAGGTGAGACACAATCTTGTGTCTCATTGGGGATAATACACATATGTTTGTAATTTACATTGTATTTTTCTGAAAACACTGACATAGATTTACATTTGATTACGTATTGATATTGTTGTATCACATATTATCAAGATCTTTTTTATAATAACAATTCACAATGAGTACTAATTCCAAAAAGTCCCCGAATTCTTTCCTTGTACACAAGTCAAAGTGGAAAGGAATTTATATCATCATGAACAATTGCGATTGAATCTTCTTCCTTTTGTTGTGATGAAATGCCACACCGATTGATTCGGAGATGGAAATGTGAGACAAGTAGCAACCATTGGAAGACAGTGCACGAGGTGGACGCCTGCGAGGAATGTATACAGGGTTTCTGTCCGATCATTGAAATTTACCATCCGTCTGCGAGTGAGGAGACTTACAGATGGTTTCCCTAAATTTAACCTTCAATTAAACGGGAAAACACAGTCACGTCACGACAAGTCCACACTAAAAAAAGAAAACATTACGTTAGGCTCACAACAAGATGTGTTTTTGTGGTTGATTCTCGATGTGTATGATTATATTTGGAAGGATGTTTTTTTACACACCTAATGATAGAAATTTTCATATCATAAATCACCATAAATACATTTCGTCTATGATTAGAACTTTGCCTGTCGATTGTACCAGTTATACAAATGCTCTTCAAAAGAGCGAATGTGAGTTTGATGAGCTAATATTTGCACTCAAAAATTTTATTTTTATTTTTTTGAATAATTTTTTCTAACGTGTTGAGTCAAATTATTCCTTCTCTCAGTAATGATGTTGTCTCCTTTTGAAAAGGGTTTCATATAGGTTTTTAATCGGTCATAGCTACATAGGCTCGTATTGTTAAGATTGAACGTGAATATTAACCTCCATAAACAAATTAATTAATTATTTTTAAAAATCGTGATTTAGGAAATCTACCCCCTCGTCCACAGAACTTATTACGTGCTGTAATTTGATTATACCTTTAGCCTCACGATATGTAATACCAATAAAAGAAACATTCAATCACTAACATAATCTCCAGAGCCCAAGCTTTCGCTTTTCATTCACTATTTGGCGCAGATTAAACAAACTCTCCAGAAAGTGGATAATACAATCATGTGTCATAAATAATTCCTATGTGTAGAATGAAATACAAAAATTGATAACAATTTATAATTAATGTTCAATCTTACCATTCAGGGGTATACCTTTCTATAGAATACCCATCCGATCCGATGTGATACGACTAATTTTAATGCATATATTAAAAAATAAGCAATGTCACATTTTTGCTCTTCTTATGCCCATAACCACGTTGAGGATTCGATCAAAATAATGACACACACACAAAAATTTAAGACACTATCATGTCATTATAGCTGTTCAATACTCGCGATCGAAAATAATATACACAAGAACCACAAAATCATGGACACCTAATGATGTCGGGAAGGTAGCACTTGTGAGTATAAAAAGGGTGAAGAGGTAGTGATAGCCCCCCCCCCCGCCCCCTAACGCGGCCAAACATACCCATTTCGATTCTGAAGGAAAGTTTTTCGCATTTAAATATATCTTTGTGTTCAACAGCCGAATTTTTCGATACAACCATTTAGGTGGTCCGCCACACGCTGCCTTCCCCAGTTATGTCGGATTTTCACCTCACAATGTCACAATTTGACTAATAATTATATTTGATAGTTATAATCCAATCTTTTTTTTATAATGAACACACATATTTTTTTTTTTTTTTTTTTCTAACAGCATTTATAGTAAATAATTGTTAAGAAGGGCAATTCAATTTGTTTGTGTTGTGTGTTTTCAGTGGCGTCGGAACAGGGGGGGGCAAGGGGGCATTGCCCCCCCCCCTAACTTGGTCAAAATGCCAAATGGGGGCATAGGGGGGCAGATTTTAGAGTGAAAAATCAAGATTTCTACTCTACTTTTTGGGAAAGCAACATCGTGATGATCTGTCACAATTCATTTCCAGGAAGAAACAACCCAACATAGCAGGAATTTATTTTGGCTGACTACCCATGCCGAACTATCTTTATAACCTCCACCAGATCCTTGGTATTGTGTGTTTGTCAACTCACTTCAGTGAGAGTTGACACGTGACTCAAACATCACGTCTAATCCAACATCCCTTTAATGATTTGCTAGAGGTTATTGGCAGACGCAAGTTGTGGATTTGGTTCCCTCGTGTCCGCTCGTTATTGCGTAGTCATCTTTGGAGTTGGTGTAGTGATTGTACGCATTGGCAAGTGGGAGATTATTCCTCTTATAATATAAAATGTGTATCTGAAGTGTAAGTGTGTTAGTGTTGTCACTGTTTCGTGTTTTAATGTGTTAAAGATTTAAATTGATACTCGTAATTTTTAAATATGAAAACGTACTTAAACAGCCTTCAGTTAGTATTTTTTTTTTTTTTTTAAGAAGAGGTAAACATTACACAAATGATGTTTTGCCTTGTGATGCTTTGTCATTACATACAAAATTAGGTTTTTAATTTATTAAAAGATGGCCACTTCACGTTCATTTTTGAGTTTTTAGATCGCGATGGCTGATGTAAAACACGTTACAGAGTCCGGTGCAGTTAAACATGACGAATAACTGTAGTATAGTGAAATTTTTTCGCCTTCAGGCGAAAGGGCCTCCGGCGGCTGGGCTTCGCCCCAGACCCCTAGCTGCCCAGGTTTGCCCCCCCCCCACTTTCAAACGTTTCCGGACGCGCTGGTGTGTTTACATATTTGCTTACAGAATGAAGTGTATTTTACTCATTTACACATGTCCCACGTATGTACCCAATAAATCCGAAACTACAATTCGAACTATATACAGTATTGTCGTGGTACTGGTACAGCAGTTTTTAATTATTTTTCACAGTTAGTTTATCAGAAACCGAATCAGACCTGGGACTCGAACAAGCAATGATCTCCTTATCCGCCCGAGCCAGTTTCTAGGAACCAAGGTGGATTTTGTTTTTCATCTTGCAATGTTTGAAAGGCCATTATGATGTGACGAGTAGACCCCCCCTTCCAAACACATTCCGAAGCAGGCCATAAATACAAGGATTCGTGAATGTAATGTTGGGTTTGTTTTTAGCATGCTTTACTTTTTATGTTTTGGCAATTTGCACCATGCCAGTGCCATGTCTAATGGCCACCGGCCATAGCATATGCGTTGCACGCTCTATATAGATTATAATAACACACACGAGCCAATATTGCATAATAAATAATACATAAATTTACAAAACCAGTGGCAATATTTCATAATTTATACCAATTGCTATCAATGACACTAACGAATATTATAGCCATTCCCGATAGCAGAATAAAAATAATATACTCATACCATATTACACATAAAACAGTATACTCATGATAAAATCAATGACACTCCGTGTCAGCACACACAGGTATCAATAGAATCTATGAATATGTTTTTCTGCAATTATTATCTTTGATCCGAAACTTGACACATCCGTATTATTTCAGGGGGATGAGAGGCACAAAATCGCCTATACCGGCTGTATAACTATACTTTTTTAAATTGTTACTACTGGGGCAAATAATATGATTGTGTAAGGATAATATAATAATATCTTTTCGCATAGGGAACGCCGGCTCCGGCTTCGGCTATGATTCTACTGCTAGGGGTTCAGGACAACAACCGTACTGTATTTTTTGTCAGGGATTCTGTCGACAAGTTATAGAACCCAACAACTCTGCCTCACACAGCCCTCAGCCCACAGAACCCTAAACTCATCAATAACTTATTTTCTGAATTCTGGAAAAGAAGCGCCTTCAAAGGGTATTTTTCTATATTACTTTTTTATTATCTAGGGTATACTATGCACCATTCACAACAACCTTGTGCAAAAGAAAAATACCATCTCTAAACTAAAAGTAGAGTTGATAAGCGTTATCTCGGTTTTACTCAACTCATTGTTTATTACATTGTTCTACGCTATTTAGTTTTTTTTGCGAGTGTTTTTATCCCATATTTAGGAAATATCCGATTAAATCATATCCAATGGTTATTTGATTTGTTTTGCAATATCTCTTAGAATTGACTACAATTGTGATTGAAAAACATTTGGCCTGTTTTGACTTGATGAATTGAATAATATATGAATAATCACTAATGATAAAAATACACGATTTAACTATCCTTATACAAGATGCCCCCCTTTCCAAGCCATTTCACTTCAGGTCCCTTTCCACAGTCGTAAATCGCTCTATGTATTCGTCATGCATCTCTCCATCCTTTCTTCAAGCAAAAAAATATTTACTTTTGGAAAGGTTGGGTTGTTGTCATTGTAAAAACGTTCACCAGACTGGTATAAAAAAATAAAAAATTAATGTATTGTGCAAAATTCCACTCACAGCCATAATGTAACTTATATGATTTCAATCTTATCACTTAATTGATGAGTCGAGTCAAAATTATACTACACACACCACTGTCTAGCCTGCATTTTCCGGTTATTTGAGTTTTTGAGAGGCATTTTAGGGACATTTAAGTTTCATTTCATGTATTCTCATCGGGGAGTAGGCCTACTGATTGTATACACTGTTTTGAGCAAATGATATCATTACGAAATTGAAAATGTCCTCGTTGGGATTATTTCTAGTTTAAATTTAACCACTGAGTGCATATTTCGAGATAACTGTAAGAGTTATGCAGGTGAGGTTGAACTATCGTTTGAGTTGCCGCGCCTTCAAATCACCTAATACCATTTCAGTATTGAACTACTCACGTGGCACGTCCACATAGTGTAATTAGTAATTAGATATAATATTGACAGGTGCTGAAATGATATCATAATTTTGTTTCAAAGTTGCAATTTTTGTCCACTTCCCCGCGGACGACTGGTAAACCTACTACCGATTCAAACCTGCCACTCCCTGAGCGCTCCTTTGACGGACGAAATTTTTGTTCAAATAGGATTTATAACTAATTTCACTTGATCGTTTGGAAACGGTGGAAAAAGATATCTTAAAAATTTAAAAAGCATTAACTACAACCATTAAATGCAATTTTAACGTACAGTCCCTTTCGTAATTTTTTTTTTAGGGGACAGTGAATTAAAGGTATTTATCAAATGTCATTAATAATTTTTTAATGGACTTCAATTGGAAATCGAAAAATATATCGTTACGTTTTAAATCACAATTTATACGTTTTATATTTCAACGTTCGATATTTCGTTTCTGAGTGATTTTGCTCTAAATATCGCTTGAATTTGTCAATTGTGCAATCTAATTAAAAGTGCATTATAATGATGTTATTACAAATTTTAGTAATTGACTGTTAGGTACTATTGAAGCTTACATTTTTATGGCTTACTAAAAAAGTCCGAAAATCGCCTTCTAGCTTTAATTATTTCCGAAGTATGGCTGATTTTACTGCAAACTATGGCAAATAATGTTTTCTTCCCCGCTTACCCCTCTAAGGGCCCTAGTGCTTAGCGATGCCCTAACCTTACATGCCGACACCTGTGGCAGGCCGCGTGGCTACGTGAAAGAATAACTGAATAAGAGGTTTATTAAACATGCGACCAAGTGCGGGCATGCGCCTAAACGGAAGTAATGAACTTATTAGAGTTTATTCAACATGCCGACACAGTGCGGGCATGCGTGTAGCAAGATCTGAAGAATGAACCGACTAAGAGGTTATTAAACATGCGACACAAAGCAAGCATGCGCGTAGCTAAACGGCAGTTTGAACTGAAGATTAGGTTTGTAAACATGTTGACACAGTGCGGGCATGTGTGTGGCTTAACAAAAGTATGAACTGACAAAGAGGTTTCTAAACATGTCGACACAGTGCGGGCATGCGCGTAGCTAGATTTAAAGTAGGAACTGAATAAGAGGTTATTAAACATGCTGACACAGTGCAAGCATGCGCGAGGCTAAACAGTAGTTTGACCTGACGAAGAGGTATGTAAACATGCCGACACAGTGTGGGCATGCGTGTGGTAAAACAGAAGTATGAACTAAATAAGAGGTTATTAAACCCCCCCCAAAATTTTCCCGGGACACACAGTGCAAGCATGCGCGTGGCTAAACGGCACTTTGAACTGACGAAGAGGTTTGTAAACATGTCGACACAGTGAGGGCATGCGTGTCGCTAGATCGGAACTATGAACTGACGAAGAGGTTATTAAACATGTCGACACAGTGCGGGAATGCCATCAGTGCGGGAATGCCATGCGTGTAGCTAGATAAGAAGTATGAACTGACAAAGAGGTTTTTAAAACATGTCGGCACTGTTAAAGTAATCGCGTGGCTTCATTGGTGTATGAACTTAGAAGAGGATATTTAACATAACATACCGACACATGCCGGGAAAGCGTGTGGCTAAATCGGAAGTATGAACTGAACAAGCGGTTATTTATTTATTTTATATTTAATTATTTATGTCTCTTTTTGCAACAGGCAATGTAGCCCACTAGTGCAAATTTGATAGAGAAGGGAGGAGGGAAAACCCGGTACCGGCACATAGCCTACTCCTACCGAAAAGTACCAAGAGGACTAACGGTTTTACGTCCCATCCGAATGGACGGTGTAACTTTTGACAGTCATAAAGGTTCCTCCACTAACCCGGACTACCGAGCAGACGGCGCCAAGGAGAACGAAGCTGTCACACTAACTTACGAACCCTAGTCTGCTCTCGAAGCCAGCGATATCGTGTTGTTTCAGGGCAAAGCGCGACTCACTCAACCCTGACCACGCCCGATGTTTTCTTACTTTCATTGTTGCGAGTGGGAACTGGATAACGACCGCGGGCTAAATCGTTGCTAAACATGATATTGAACATATCCGCCAGTGCTGTTATAAGAAGGGGATATTTAAACATGCTGACACAGTGCGGGCATACGTGTGGCTAGATCGGAGGTATGTATTGACGAAGCGTGTGCTACACAGCAGTTTGAGTATTGACGAAGCGTGTGCTACACAGCAGTTTGAACTAATAAGAGGGCATGCGCGTGGCTAAACGGCAGTTTGAACTGAATAAGAGGTTATTAAACATGCCGACACAGTGTGGCATGCGCGTGGTAAAACAGAAGTATGAACTAAATAAGAGGTTATTAAATATTTTGACACGTGCGGGCATGCGCGTGATAATCAGAAGTATAACTAAATGGAATACGAGTTTTTTATACATGCCCGACACATTAATGGGTCATGAAAGAATTTTTTTTGGGGTAAAAAAGGAGTAAAAGCTTTAAAAAAAGGAAAAGGGGGAAACAGTGGGGGATTTTGGAAAAAAAGTTGGGAAAAAAGGGTTTTTAAAATGCCAAGTTGGGCATGGGTTATTAACAGGAGAACTAATGGGTTTAAACTGGAAAGTAGATTGAAAAAAAATAGAGTGTATTAAATATGCCAACAGTGGCATGCGTTGGTAAGATAAGTATAACTAAATAACAGGTTATTAAAATGCCGACACAGGTGGGCATGCGGTCGGTAAAGAACAGAAGAGTAAACATGGAATTGGCATGGTTGTATAAACATTAATAACTAACAGTTAAGGTGCCGGACAATCGAAGTTGAACGAGCTATGACAAGGTTATTTAATAGCGACAAGTGTGGCATGCGGTTAGGTATATAAAGAATATTAGACACGCAGTAAGTAGGATTCTAGAGGTTTAACATGCCGACAAGTGGGCACTGGTGAACGGTGTAGTAAAATTAAAGATAAAATAATGCAGGTATTAACATGCCGACACAGGTGGATCGGTGTAAAACAGAGTAGAACTAAATAAGAGTTGTAACATGCGAACAGTTGGCTAGGGTTGGTTAAAAGAGGATGAAAGAATAAGAGGTTATTAAAATGTCCGACTAGTGCGAACGTGTGGAACGTGTAAGGAATAAGAGTATATAAACATGAGAACAGTGTGGCATGCCGTTGTAACAAGGTTGAATAATAGAGAGTTATAAACATGCGAACAGTGGGCAATGCCGTGTAACGAAAGTATGAACAGAATAACAGGTTATTAAACATGCCGACACAGTGTGGGCAGCGTAGGTAAACTGCAGTTGAAAAAATGGTTATTAATAGCCGACACAGTGGGCATCCGGTTAATAACGAGTTGAAAAATAGGGTTATTAAACATGCCGAACAGTTGGCATGCGCGTGGTAAACAGAGTTGAAACTAAAAGGTTTAAACATGCCGACTACAGTGGGGCATTAAGCATGTGGTAAAACGATATGGGGATAACGAGGTTATTAAACATGCCGACACGAGTGGCAGAATGGCGTTAAAACAGAAGTTTGAACATAAAAAGGTTTGAACTGCGGACACAGTGTGGGCATCGAGTGGATAAAACATGGACAAAGAATAAGGGTTATTAACAGCGAACAATGTGGGTTAATGCGCGTGGGTCGAAAGAAGTAGAACTAAAAACAGTATTAAGCGAAGGTTTTAAACATGCCGACAACCAGTTGGCAGTTGGTATGCGTAGTGCAGAGGGGAACAAATTACTAAAAGAGGTTATTAACATGCCGACACAGTGTGGGCTTGCGTGTGGTAAAAAAGAAGTGTGAACTAAATTAGAGGTTATTAAACATGCCGACACAGTATGTATCGCGTGGCAAAAAGCAGTTATAAAAACGAGGTATTACATGCTGAACAGCAAGTTGGCAATGAGGTTAACAATCGAAGTGGGATGCGGAAGAAATGTAATTTAAACATCCGACACAGTGGGCATCGCGTGTAACGGAAGATGACTGAATAATAGGTTATTAAACAGCCGACACAGGTGGATGGCGGTGGCTAAACAGCAGTTTGAAAATAAGAGGTTATTAAACATGCCGACACAGTGTGGCATGCGTGTGGTAAAACAGAAGTATGAAGAATAAAGAGGTTTTAAATCGTGCACAGTGGTGGCATTGGGTGGTAAAACTAAGTATGATATATAAGGTCATATAATGCACACATGGTGCATGGGTGGAAAAGGTATAAATCAACTAATTAGGGTTGTAAACATAGTGACACAGTGGATGCGTGTAGTAAACAAATGGTATGACGTGTAAAGAGTTAACTAAACATGTACAGCGCGTGTGGCATGCGGGTGGAAAAGGGAAATTGAACAATAGAGGTTATTAAACATGCCGACACAGTGTGGGCATGCGTGTGGTAAAACAGAAGTATGAACTAAATAAGAGGTTATTAAACATGCCGACTGTGGATGCGGGTACGGTATAAAAGAGTATTAACTAAACGAGGTATTAAACATGTCGACAATGTGGAACTTGGGTAAAACATCGAATAAACGAGCAGGTTTAATAAAAGGACACAGGGGTATGTGAAGCTGAACAGAGATGACTAAAAAAGGTTATAACATGACACATGGGGTATGCGCGTGGAAAAGTGATGACATGAATAGAGGTTATTTAAAAATTCCAACAAGGGGCAGCGGTGGTAAAACGGAAATATAATAATAGAGGTTTTAAAAAAGCCGCACAGTTTGGGGGATGCGCTGGTAAAAAAAGAAGTATGAACTAAAAAAGAGGTTATTAACATGCCCCAGTGGGGCAGCGGTGGTAAAACGGTTGAACTAAATAAAGGGTTTTTTAAACTGCCGACACAGTGTGGCATGGCGTGGTAAACAGAATTTGAACCTAAAAAAGAGGTTATTAAAAATGGGAAACGCCGGGAAAAAAGGAAAAAATGGGTTTTTGGCAATTGCGCTGTGGTTAGGGAAACCGAAAGTTGGGGGGCCCTAAAATAAGGTGGGGTTTCTAAATGCGGGAAAC
>JAMZAV010001808.1:0-154351 GCA_024449915.1 Sweltsa coloradensis
CGGATGCCGGCCATGCAATTTACTCTTCAAGTTAATAAATACAAAAAAAGGTCAATGGAATGATTAATTACTAACACTATAACCACATGTGTTAATGTTGTGTAATAATTGGGCAGAAATCACATTTTCAATTTTTGAGAATTGGTACCAATTTGGTACCAAATTGATGCTGGCCAAAACCATCTTAATTGGCCGGCAGTGGCCGGCACCAATTTGGCACCAAGCCGGCACTGCTCGCCCGGTGGCCGGCAGTGGCCGGCAGTGCCGGCACCGGCCCGGCTGCCGGCCGCAACATGCATGTTTGCTGGGAACTCTTTTTCACTTAGAGATTGAGTTGTGGTGGGTGGGGGAGTATTGCAGACGCTTTGGCTATAATGCTTCACGAAATATCCATGTTGAACATATCCAGCAACAGGCAGGGAGAGGAAACAGTTAGGACGTTATCCGCCACGGGGAGGGGGGGGGGGGGGTTGGGGGGAAAGGCCCGTGTTAGACGGAACCAGTCTCGGAAGGACATGGGACGACCCAAAACTTAGTAAATTCTTCTTACAACGCAGATCTTATCAACGAGGAAATGGCAGAAGAGTACGTGACTATAAGTGGGCCCAAGTCAAGTCTGACCACCAGACTAAAGGCATCCATGCTTTCTAACGGGATTCAGGATTCCTACAGGCCAGCTCTTGTCGGACCTGACGCCAAGACAAAGTCTGCAACTCCGGACCCCAACTCGTTCCATCGTGCTATGAGTCACGTGCTGGTGATAGCCCAGTGCTTCGCCATTCTGCCAGTAGAGGGGGTGACTGGGCCGGACGCCACCGCTCTCAGGTAGGGAAACTATGATTTAAGGGCGCGTCAACCGTTTAGTCCAGCCAAGAGGGTTTCTGCAGAAGACAGACCCGTGCTGGACAGATCAAGCCAAATAGCACGGTACTCATGATTACTAGGAAAACGCTCAGTTGGACGCGTTGTTGAGCGAGCACCGGTACGTGTAACATGACCCGAGTACGACATTCACATAAGGCCCACCACACAGTGTAGGCCTAACTGGATGTTGATATTGTACACTATATACTATTCCAACATCTTTGCATTGTACTAATTCACGTCATGCCTTCTACAGTGTATCTTTGTATCTTCACTGACACCTTCATTTTTTAACATCATTGTTCGAATTATGATTACCAATAAGTCTTTAAGGTCTTGACCGATTTAGCTGAAAATTTGGAAAAAAGGAGAGAATGTTGTACTTATTGACCCTGCAAAATTTCATAACGATCGAAACATTTTTATTTTTTTATTTTTTATTTATTTTTTATTTTTTTTATAACCAACAATCGGATTTTGTTCAAAAACTATACAGCAACCCGCCTAGGTAGTATGTACATGTGTAAAATATTTCAGGTCGATCAGAGAAACGGTGCGACCTGTATCGAAGCAGTAACAGAAAAAAAAATACAGACATTCGAGACATAAGAGTCAAGTGGAGACGTTCGCTACGCTCGCTCAATTATCTTTTATTCCATACAGGTTCCGATGGCGCAGACTTCGAGTTGTATACACGTTGCTTTCTGTGGTTGGAACATCGTTTATGATTTATATTTCCTTCAAGAATGTTAGTGAAAGTAAAGGCCCTGCTTCTCTTGGTGCAACAAGTGAGTATTGTGGAGTTTGCATTACTTGCCTACTATAGTTGTTGTTGTCAGCCATTGGTTTAGCCGAGGTCATTTAACCGGTTCCCACTCGAACACCGAAGTTAAGCAGAATCGGGCGTGGTCAGGGGTAGTGGCGGCTCGTGAATTATATTGTGGGGGTGCTGCAAAAGAAATGGATCTTTTCTCTTAGTACCACCATAAATACCAGCTCATGTTTTCGCATTTGAACTACTTTACCCAACTTAGAGGAACCATTATCCGTCCATGTTTTATCGCCAACAAACAACACTACCTTGTTTATTCACAACCACAGATTCATTCATGTTTTGTGTAAATATATGCACGGAAATGTCGGCTGTACGATGCTCCCTTAATTATTGCCTTCTACGGCATCACCAATAACGGCGTTGGGAGTTGGGACTGGTATTGACCAGCATGAGCCCTCTCCTCCCCATATCCGCTAGAGTGGTGCATTATGACCAAACAGAACCAACAAAAAAATACCATATTTCTTCAAAAAAAATCAAAAAAAAAAAAAAATCAATTGCACTAACACTTTCACTCATTATCGGTTAATAATCTGGCAAGTACAACGCGATCCCACCAACAATACGCATAGGGGAAGAGATTACAACTCCCGATGAAGTCCGAGCGTAGGAAGGGAACGCAACGTGAACAATGCCGAGCTGCGGCGAGCGTTGCAGTGCTGGCTAGAAGCAGCACCCGAACAGCCTTATTTCCGCTGCGAGGAACGAGGTGATTTAAATCAGTTTAACATGGGCAAAGTTGACTGCAGCGTCTCAAAGCTACAGCTCGCCGTATGCGTGGAAATGAACCGCTACCGCTCGACGGAACTAACAGAAAATCACACAGCCAAACCAATAGCAAAATTCAATGTGTATAAACTTGAAAAACATAAAAATAACTTATTTTTTTAAATAAGTAAATATTTATTTTATTTACTATTTTACTAGGGGTAGCTGCAGCTTCACAGCTCTAACCAGGGGCCGCCACTGGTCAGGGGTAGAGTGGGTGACCGCTCTGTCCTGAAACTCACGAATATTGCCGCTGGTTAGAGCAGATGGAGGGTTCGAAAGCTAGTGTAACGGCTTCGTTCTCCTCGACGTCTGCTCGGCAGTCCGGATTAGTGGAGGAACCCATGTCTGTCAAAGTAACACCGTCCTTTCGGATGGGACGTTAAGCCGTTGGTCCCCTTGGTACTTTTCGAAAGGAGTAGGCTTGTGCCGGTACCGGGTTTCCCCTCCTCCCTCTATTCATTCTTCATCCTCATCTATCACCACTCCTCGTCTCGAATAGCCAAAGTGCAATCAATCCAATCAATCATTATAGTTGTCTATAGTAAGAACCGACATTATTGGCTCGAGTGCTTGACTGATTCGGGAGGTCCCAGGTTCGAATCCCGTCGAGACCGGCAATCCCGACTGAAGGTTTTTTCTAGGTTTTCCTCAGTTGTTAATGCTAATGCAAGGGGATTAGTCGTTGTAAACAGCCCTCGAACATTTTTCACACTTGTCCTATCCGCAACATACCTAGTTGACCTGAAGAGGTGAAATTGTCACCCTGTAACAAGTTTAATTGCCACGGTAAATATTAATTTCAGTAAAAGGTACTTTACTGTTTGACCATTGACAAAGGGGCGGGGGGGGGGGTCAACCGATTCCTGAGATGAGCAGGGACGTTGTGACTCCTGATATCAACTCGATCTCCTCCTATCCTACAATAAACTGGGAGCAATTGGGGTACAACCAAAGTACAACCTTGTGATTTTTCAAAACGATTTAAAGTTTTTTTTTCAGTTTATTTCGTATTTGGAGAGATCAAGCAACTGGCAAGGGTTGGGGGGGGGGAGGCTTTGGAAGTTATCATGCGCTGTCATTTTATTTAGGGCGGCCAACCAGTTGGTAACTCATTCGTCAATCTCATTGAGGGGATGAATTATATGACCCCTGTAAAACGGAAACAGCAACATGGGAAGAGGATGTGTCCTATGGTCTGACATAGTGAGGGGGAAATACCCATGCTGGATAGATCCAGGCAAGATGAGGAGGGGGTTTCTCTCGCCTTTGACGATGTCGTATTGCGGTATTTGTCATCGTTCTCGTCGTCGAGGACCCCTCCAGAGTCCTTGACGACCTCATTTTTACTTTTTACCAGAGGTCGACTCAAGTTTTGCAGCAACAACAATAAAAAAACAAAAAGACACCACAAAAGCCCTGGCCAAAACGGATGATTTCCAACTTGACTTAAATGCTGGTGATTAGTAATCACCAGCATTCAAGATATCATTGATTACTGATTACCTAGCGTAGTATACGAGTGGGCGGCGAGTGATCGACAAAAGTGAAAGTTGCGTGGAGGAGAGTCATTTCGATCTCTCGGTAGTAAGCTGTAAACTTATTGGGTCGATTTGTTCCTCAAGGCTGTCGACGTCAACCATCAGGTCATAATGCGCCACTCTAGCCTAGGGGATGTTCTAAGTAGAGACCCGTGCTGGACATAACCTGTCACGGAGAGGCGGAGAAACGGGGGCCCCAAATCGTGGTCTTCGTCGAAGAAGTCGTTATACGAAGAAGAAATGGCGAGGTATATCCGAACAACGACTGCCAGAATTCGCCTCTAGTTTCGTAGAGTGAAATACTCCCCTAATTAGTACTATAGTCGATGCTCGCACGATGGACTTTGCCTCCCTTTTCTTGCTTCGTACGATCGGCAGAAGATATCCTGGGTCGAATTCTTCCCTGGGTCCAGACAGGGGTGTTGTATTTGTACAGATTATTGTACATATATTATTTATTACTAACGCTTGGATTTCTTTCAGCTGCTTGTGTTTATGGAATTGTTGACGGTTTAGCGCTGATATTGTTTCTGCAACTAGCTACAAAATGGCCGAATCTGCTTATGAAAATACAGCGCTTTGAAAGCAAAATGAGTGCGAACTACGGCTTCCCTAAAACTCTAGCGATAGAGTTTAAACTTCTAACGAGCATAATTTTGCTTTCCTCTCTCAGTAAGTATAAGTAGGTAGACTACCTAATTACCCAATTAAAAGTAATGTTTTTATTTGTATTGTGGTATTTAAGCACCTAGGTGCAGCAACCATATTTGTATGTATTGTTCAAATTCTTCTCCGGGTCTTGATTTAGTTGGGAAGATGGTTAAAGCTTTTTGATATTAAGTAACTAAATGGCACGTCAACCGTTAAGTTATAATCTACCACTCTTACTTATAAGAGGTATGTAAAGGGAGGCTGAATTTTGCTGAACAGAACCAGCCAGGGGCAGGCACAGGGAGTGGGTTGTTCCAAACCAGACTTTTCAAGGCAAGTGTTGTCTATGGATGAATCGAAGCCGCCCATGTAGGTCCGATTGTTGTTTAACCTTTATTTATTCTTCGATGGCGTCAGCAGTGCACTGCCGAGGTATTCTAAAACTTGGAAGCTTCGCAAACGCTTTTTCAGGCGCGTTGTTGGATGAGTGTAATTAGTGCGATTGCGCTCAAACTTCACACGAACATATAATTTCATTAAATTAAGGTTCTATGAAGAAATCATTACAATCGGATAAAGCATGTAGTGTGTTTTTGTGTGATGTAAGTCGAAGAATTTTTTTTTTTTTATCGAAAAAATCGTAAAATTGCGATTTTCATAATAAATATTTTGTCGATTGCGCCCAAATTTCACACGAATATATTAATTCATAAAATTAAGGTTCTATAAAAAAAATCATTACAATCGGATAAAAAAAAAAAATCGATCTCTGGTTGGTTATCGCTCACTCGTCGATTGCGTCGGGGCCTGCAAGGTTGGCTTGGTCTCGCTTTGATTTAAAGTCCCCCACTGAAAATCAGTTATATAACTGAGTGGTGTTTTGTTGTGAAATATCGGAAGAGGGTGAATATCGGAATTTTTAAGGTGAGAAAGATTATTCTAGCATTACCGTTTTTACTCCATCTTCTCTTTATTATATCCCTTTCCGGTTCCGTTACACCAGTAGGCGGTGGACGCCAAATACAAAAGGGTGGGAGTTTTGAATAGGGATATGACATTCCTCCTGCTTTGAATAAGACCTTGATGGTAAAGAGAAAAATTCAGATTAATAATATTAATAGAAAATAAGAAAACAACTTACAAGGTACAATAATATAAGGAAATTGTGAAGCAGAATCTCTAACTTAAGGATAAATATCTTGGACATCAAACCTAATACTAGACTTACATTTTTAGACACCAAATGGAGGTTGGCTGAACTAATATTAGTGTTGTGAACTGAATAATTGTTCTTAAGTTATTACAAGTTAACATATATGAAAAATGAAAATGTAGATAGCCTAGATGGCCTAGCGAATACCAGAGGGTTATTTTTAACGGAAACGTTCAGGAATCTGTCTGTTTCGAGGAGGGTTGCGACGGACTGCTGCCTCTCCATCCGGGTAAGCTGGTGGCAAGATTGGATACACTGGCTCATCCTGCTGTGGATCTTCTTCCGGAATGACTTCCTCCTATCCGGTGGGTGATCTTCTCCATCCGGATCTGCAAGGTCTGCTGCTGGAATATTTCCCAATCATCTGGTTCATCTGGCCACGGAGCACCATCCCCCTCTTGATCTTTGTTGTGTGTCCTCGACTCCAGCATGTTGAACTTCTTTAGAAAGGACGAGTTTCATATCATGACTTGTTGTCCGCGTTTGGCTGTAATCTGGCTTCCCCTGATCTTTATGATGACAAATGGATCTGGGTCGTATGGTGTGCTGAGTTTGTTGCGCTTTTGTTGTCGGCAGAGCACCCGGTCGCAAGTTGTAGTGCATGAAGTTGGGTGTTTCTCTTTCGATCAGCATACAATTTTGCTTTTGTTTATGTCCCGCATCGTTCGCTCGGATGTCTTGGTCGTTGTTTTCACACTCTAGGTTAGGGGTTACTGAGGGTAGTGTCGTTCTCATTTTTACGGCCGAACATGAGCTCGTAGGGAGATCGGTTTGTCGTAGAGTGAGGTGTAGCTCTGTAGTTCATTAAAGCGTAGTCGAGTTCAGTTTGTAGATCCTTCTTCTCCATATGGGCTGCTAACACCGTCTTGCGAATAGATTCACAGATCTTTCTGCCTGCCCGTTGGCTCGGGCCGTAGTGGCGTAACGCGGTGATGTCGGAATCCCATTTTTCTGGCGAATGCTGCAAAACTCTGCGCCATTGAATGGCGGTCCATTGTCAGATTTTAACTGGACTATTGCTCCGAATTGACAGAATAACTTTTGTAAGACTCGTGTTACATGTCGAGTGCTGGTTGATGGTATGATTTCCACGAAGGGATACCAAGAATATTCGTCAGTCAGAATCAGTAGGTACTTTCCGTCAGGGTGCGGACCACCAAAGTCAATAACGTCATTTTAACACACACCCTCTGGAAGGTCAGTAGGACGAATCGGGCCTCGCGATTTTTTGGCTTAGTTATTGCCTGGCAGGGTATGCACGACGTTACTGCATCATGAACGAGTTGTCCATATTGGGGAACACAGCTTTTCTCGGATAAGCTGCTTCGTTTTCACCATTCCGCGGTGCCTTCGATGTGCGAGGCATACAGCAGTCTCATGGAGAGCAGTGGGATCACTAGCCTGGGTCCCGCGTAATACTACTCCATGAGCCGTGGTTAGTTCGTCGCGTATTCTCAGGTATGGTTTTAGCTGTTCTTTTCCCACAGTTTGTAGGCTGTACCTGGGGATGCTTGCAAAGCTTCAATCAGGAGTTTGAAGGTTTCGTCTTTTGCAGTTTCAATTTCAACATCGCTAAGGGACATTGAAGCGGGGCACGACTGTTCTGACAAGAACGTTACGTATTCTTCTGGAACTTTGTGCGTGCGACGGTTGTCCGTTGTGAAAGGAAGTGGGTGTCGGGATAAGTAGTCGGACGGATTTTCTTTTCCGATTTGGTGGATGGCATGGAATTGATATGGCTGAGTGCGAAGGAGTAGTCTCTCAATGCGGGCTGAGGGAGAGGCTCTGGGATTAGAGAAAATGGATACCAGGGGCTTGGAGTCGGTGTGGAGGATAAAGTTGGAACCACAGGTACAGGTGGAAATGCTCCATTCCATAAGTCGCTAATACCATCTCTCTCTCGATTTGAGAGAACCGTTCCTCTACCGCTGTTAGGGCTCGACTTGCGTAGCGACTATCTCCACCGTTTTGCCACTTTGTTGCGATAGTATTGCGCCTACCCCATGGGGACCGGCATCAACATGCAAGTGTGTTTCTTTGTTGGCATCGTAGTATGCCAACGAGTGGGCACTAATCATCTGTGATTTTAGTTTGTTGAAGGTGTAGGTATGTTTTTGTGTCCATTTCCACTCCTGATTGTTATTGGTTAACTCTCGAAGTGGTTTTGTGACGAAGCCAGGTCTGGGAGAAAAACGACCGCAGTAGTTCAGCCATGCCTAGCAAACTTCTTACTTCAGTTGGACTGGTCGGCATGTCAAGGTTGGAGATCGCCATGATCTTTCGGGGTCGATCTGTAGGCCCTGTTTGGTAAATAGGTAACCAAAAGAATTTTAGCTCAGTTTTTGTGAACTGGCACTTCTTTTTGTTGAGTGTTTACCTCTGTCTTGCAAGCGTTAAGCACACATACCAAAGCTTCGTCGTGTTCTTTGCGTGTTCTTCCATACACAAGTATATCGTCGCTTACGTTAAGCACTCCTTTTAGGTTGCCTAGCACCTGCCGAATGTGTCTTGAAAAACTTCAGAGGCCGAACTAACTCCGAAGTTTAGGCGCTTATACCTCCTCAGGCCCCATGTGCGTTGAAAAGGTTGTGATTGCGCGAGATTCTAAATCTAACTCAAGTTGATGGTAACTTTCATTAAGGTCGAATTTAGAAAAGTAGGCTGCTCCATTTAGCGAGGTTACAATATCCTCTATGGTTGGGGTTACATGTCTGACTCTTTTTACGGCTTTATTCGCTTGCCTCATATCGATGCAAATCGAACGGCCCCTGGGCTGTGGGGTTTCGGTACCACAACTACCGGTGAGACCCACGGCGTTGGTCCATCTACTGTTTCAATGATGTCAGCATCCTCGAGACGTTTTATTTCAGCCTTACCATATTCCGCACATTAACGGTATTCGCCTATGACGTTGGGCTACTGGGGGTAACGGTTTCATCAATGTGAATGTGCACTTAGTGGTTGGTCAGTTTCCCAATACCCGTAAAGAGGGAACTGAATTTCTCTACATAGTCGACAGGGCTTACTGCAGGATAAACGAGCACGTTATTTAATAAGACCCAAGTAATTGAATCGCTGCAACTAAGGAGGGACTCTGAGTTTCCCTGTATAACAAAAATTCAGATTCAATAATTTTCCTTCTATTGCAGGGTGGCATTAAATTTTCCTGTCACAACTAGACCAGAGTTGCTGTTGTACGGAAATATTTTGTTCTTGTCGATTGCGTTTGGGTTTATTCCTATTTTATTGAAGTTGTCGGTTGAAATTATTGTTACACTCGTACAGGTGTCGGCCATGAATTTAATCGGTGTGTTGTTTAGCATGATACTGGCTGTTATCGGGGCCGACTTGTTAGGCTAATTTTGAGAGGTCGAGTTTGCCACTATCCTTAGCTTGTAGTTGGACTCGGCGCCTGAACTGTCTTCCGGTTCATGACAGACATTGTTAGTTGTAGTGGCAGTAGCATGCACAAATGTCTTTGACTTACCAGTGGGCCTATGGTTGCTGCTGCTGGGACCTGCAACGGAGTTATGTTTTCCTTCCGATCGGCACACTTGGGCATGGTTGGCCTTCCCGCAGTTGTTGCATGTTTTGCCTTTGGCAGGACAGGCTTCCGGGCCGCCATCGTGAGGCAATCCCTCCCACAGTTGTAGCACTTTCTATTTTGTTCATTAGTCATACCTGGCTGTTTTTTGTCCTTCCGGTCGTAGTTCTTGTAGCGCAGCTGAGATTTGTTCTTCTTCGGCTGTTTCTGGATTGCATTGACTGCTTCCGGTTGTTCCTCGATAGCTGATGCTCGTTTTTCAGTCATTTCGTATGCTCTCCCTCTGTTAGAATATCATCAAGGGTAGCTGCTGGATGGCGTAAAGCATACCTGCGTAGCCTACCAGAAGTCATATGTTGGATCATCTGTGACTTAATCTCACGTGGAACGTCATGAAAATCGCAGGACTGCGCTAACTTCAACAGCCTGGTGTAAAATTGGTCTAGTGATTCTTCGCTATAGACTGACTAGCATGCCGAAAGTGTATAGTTCGAATTCTAGTTCACCTTTGAAGCAAAGTAGGTTGAAAGTTTTTGATTTGGTTGCTTCATAGGCATCCTGAGTTGTGCCTCAGCACCTACGCTTACTGTAGGTTCTGGTAGATTTTGAATAGCTCATAGATTTCTTCGCCTGCATAAGTAAGTAGAAGTGCCCTCTTACGCTGTGGGGAAGAGATGTTGACAGCTTCGAGGTATAGCTCGAATCTGTCGACCCAGGAAGTCCACTGCCTCGCTTGGTCAGACTGGCCTAGCAGTTGAAATGGTTTTACAAAGGTTATGTTCCCGACAGAGAGTGCCATTGTCTCCGGGATAGGCCTACTTGAAAAATCTCTGAACCTGAAGTCCTATAACGTTTACAAGTGATAGTCCCGATAAGGAGTGCCATTGACCCCAAGGAACTGTAAAAAACGTCGAATGGCGGGCAACCTAACCTCAACCGAAACATGGTCGGGCTACTTGATTCATTTTGAGATACTATGAAGTGTATACATAGAATTTTTTGTACTCACGAGTAGGCTCAGGTAATTTAGGATTTTTCCTTCATCGTCGCCAGTGTTATGTTGTGAAATATCGGAAGAGGGTGAATATCGGAATTTTTAAGGTGAGAAAGATTATTCTAGCATTACCGTTTTTTACTCCATCTTCTCTTTATTATATCCCTTTCCGGTTCCGTTACACCAGTAGGCGGTGGACGCCAAATACAAAAGGGTGGGAGTTTTTGAATAGGGATATGACAAGTGGGTTGACTCTAAATAAAATGTATAATTTATTATTTATGTCGGTGTTATAAGTCGAAGAAATTTTCAAAATCGAAAAAAATCGTAAAATTGCGATTATCATGAGAAACAACTGATTCCGCTCAAATTACACACGAATATATTTATTCATAAAATAAGAGTTCTGTAAAAAAAAAACATTACAATCGGATAAAGCACGTAGTTGTTATAAGTCGAAGAATGTTTTAAAAATCGAAACAAATAGTAAATTTGCGATTTTTATGATAAATAATTTTAAGATTGCGCTCAAAAACGTGGCAGTTCTAAGTTCAGAGATTTCGAAGGCCTCCAGAAAATTTCATCGCAATTGGAGTATCGGTTTAGCCGAAATCGTGTTAACAAATACACAAAAATACGAAAATACAAAATTAATAAAAAATAGACAAACATTCCGGATTTTTTTCTCCAGTGAGTGAAATGGAATCTTCGCTTCGCTCATCCAAAAATGTGTTATACTTTATGAGTGATTTAATATGTTACCACTTTGTGTATTTACGTGTATGTTTGTGTTTTATAAGATACAAACATTTAAATGGCGCACATGTTCACTTACAGTTACACCATGTTGTGTTTCAGACGAACACATCCTCTCCAACGTCAAGGTCATCAACTGGTGTCTGGAATGCGCTGATTGGTCGAGCGATTGGATAGTAATCTTCCTGAAGAACACCTACCCTATCGCGTTCACCGCGCAGTTCTCGTACTTCACGGCTCTGCTCATGAGGCTCACGCAAAATGTCAACTTGTTCACGTGGAACTTCATGGATCTTCTCATCATCCTATTCAGCAGGTTCCTCACAACCAGGGCCCGCCTTCTGAACATGCGAATCAACAATGTAAAGAGCAAAGTAGGTAAACCAGCGTAGTGCGCACCTTGACTTGAAGTTTTGAATTACTATTTTGAGCTATTTTGTTTACGGGCAAGTCAACCGATAGGTCATATGCGCCACTCTAGCTCTAGCGCAGGCCATAACTGTGCAGATGGATCCAGCCACTGGCAAAGGGTTTCTCGTCGTCGTCGGGGAGGTCGTCGAAGGGAGGATGAGGGTTCCCGACGACGACTGTCAGACTTCGCATGAATAGGTTTGGGGAATAATATCCTGTTGATGTTTGCAAGTTAGACTTTGACTCTTTTCTCGCCTTTTACGATCGGCAGATTCCTAATTCGGACGGTTCAGACGGGTTAAAAGATATAAATATTATAAATAATTAATACAGGGTAAGTGACTCATGTAGAATTTACTTCATTTGATTTACGACTGGGGTGAGTTTGGGGAAATCAAGCTTTAATGAGGAACGCAGGAATTAAGTGTGATTATCACCTTGAAGCTCTGCCGATTGTCCTATGGTGTTGTGGTTTATAGTAACACCAATGTTAGGCCAGGCAAGGAAACATTTGACCCCGGACAAATTGCAAGAGTTAATTGTTTTTGAACTTTTCTAATACAGAATGTTGCGCTGAATACGCCTATATAAAGTCTACCGTCAAAATCGTATGGGAAATTGCCTAAAATTAAGATTTAAATTTGAAATGATAAAAAACTTGATTATTCATTAAAAAAGCTAATATGCAAAAAAAATATGTTTTTGTGAAACTCTCACAATTATGCGTGACTACAAAAGGACGCAGAAAAAGAAATTTTCAAAAATTTAATCACAGTGCCGCTAAATCGACTTTTTATTGATTTTCCATTGTTTTAATGAAATCGGTACATCATCGACAAAATAAAGATAAATTAAAAATCTTTACAAGTAAATGTAGTTCAGGTTCAATATTAACTGTTTTAATGGGTATGGACAAAAGTCTACAACGGATTGCTAAGTTATACTAATTTGAATAATTTGATAATAATAATTTATTAATAAATTTAAATTATTTTTTAAAAAGGTTACTCTTGCATAAAAACTTTTTTATCGATACTTACACACATGTCACATGGTACCATAAAGTTAGAAAAATAAAAATGGTCGAAAATGTAATTATAATTGTCTTAAATCGGCAAATAATTGATTTTCTATTGTTTTAATCGAATGTGTACGGTATACAAAAAAAGGCAGATATTTTTTTTTCGGTTGAATGTAGTGAATGGTGAATATTAACTGTTGTATGAGTATGAACGAAAGTCTACTATTGAGATGAGAGTTACGAAGATTTAAATAATTTGTTAAGACAATGAATTATTGGAATAGCAATAATAGACTCAAAAGGTTTTGTTTGCACAACATATTATTTTGATCGACTCATCTGCTGTATGAAAGGTGAAAATTAATGTTATGTAAACGTAATCACTATTAGGTGACTCATGTTAATTATGTTTTATTCAGTTAGTATAAATTACAGTATATTCAACATATTTGTAGTCAAACAGTTGACTTTGTACAGTATCTGTAAATGCGACCAATTATTCTTCAATAATAAATAGTAAAATACATTTGATATTGCAAGTAAGTGATGAAACAAATGTTAACAGATAGTGATTACATTATTATACTAATCCAATCCATTGATTAAATTAATAAAATTGGCATAACACAATAATGTTAATATAACTCTTGTGTGATATCTTGACAGGTAATGTTCAGACCGGAAATATAACTTCTTGTTGCACATTTCCGCGTGAAAGCAGAGAAGAACAACTATCATCAGATCATTGATCATCAAATTGATCATCTTCATTATCGGTGATACATTGTGCTATTTTATCAAATGCTTCAGATCTAAAAGTGTCCTTGGGACGACCTTTAGATTTCTTGCTAAGAGGTTCGGTTGTTTTGTTTTACTAGGATGTTTTTGACAGTTCGGACATTTACATCACATGATTTGTGATAGATGGCATCTGCAGCGTGTAAGTCATGACCATAGTTGAGACGAGCTCTCACCTCATCTCCCCACTTATCACTGCTATCACAGATGTTTTTATACACATATCCACAGATCTACTTCGAACTAAATACCGACGTTGACTTCCTCTTTTTACCAATTCTAGCTATTTCACCACACAAGTAACATTGAGTTTTATAATCGAATTATTCGTTTACTGATCGGAGAACTCGAGATAAGGTATTATCACTCGCGGTTGTGTTCGTATTTACTGTGTCCATAACACATTTTGATACATTTTTAGGGTGACAATAATCCCGTCGGCACACTTTATGCACTTTTTGCCCAGGGGAAACAATACAACTTTCAAGACCTCAAACGGAACTCACTTGATTTACAGTGGATGCACCTATCACAAATCATGTGATGTAAATTTCCGAACTGTCAAAAACAACCTAGTAAAACAAACAACCGAACCTCCTTGCAAGAAATCTAAAGGTCGTCCCAAGGACACTTTTAGATCTGAAGCATTTGATAAAATAGTACAATGTATCACCGATAATGAAGATGATCAATTTGATGAAATGATCTGATGATACTTGTTCTTCTCTGCTTTCACGCGAAAATGTGCAACAAGAAGTTATATTTCCGGTCTGAACATTACCTGTGAAGATATCACACAAGAGTTATATTAACATTATTGTGTTATGCCAATTTTATTAATTTAATCAATAGATTATAGTATAATAATGTAATCACTATCTGATTACATTTGTTTCATCACTTACTTGCAATATCAAATGTATTTTACTATTTAAAATTGTAAGAATAATTGGTCGCATTTACAGATACTCTATAAAGTCAACTGTTTGACTACAAATATGTAGAATATACTGTAATTATACTAACTGAATAAACATAATTAACATGAGTCACCTAATAGTGATAACGTTTACATAACATTAATTTTCACCTTTCATACAGCAGATGAGTCGATCAAAAAATATAATAGAAAAGAATTTGTATTAACATCTTTGATTCCAATGCAATGCATATACATTTATACACAATCTGTTGTTGCTGTATAACTATACACAATTTGTACAAATATAAATATATTAATATATAATACAATTATAATATAAAACCTTAGTAGTACAAACTTATAACCTAATCTATAAGTAACTAAAATAATATAACCATGACATAGTTATAGAGAATCAAAACACACAAATATAATAATATAATCCTATGTTTCTATGTTTCACTTACAACAGCTTTTACTCTTTAACAAACCTTTAAAAATTTCTACTGACTTTGGCATAGTTTCTCAAAAGTAGACTTCTGTTCATACTCAAACAACAGCTAATATTCACCATTCACTATATTCAACCGAAAAAAAAATATCCGCATTTTTTTACACCGTACACATTCGATTAAAACAATAGAAAATCAATTATTTGCCGATTTAAAGACAATTATAATTACATTTTCGACCATTTTATTTTTATAACTTTATGGCACCATGTGACATGTGTGTAAGTATCAATAAAAAAAGTTTTTTTGCAACAGTAACTTAAAAAAAAAAATTAAAATTTATTAATAAATTATTATGATCAAATTATTCAAATTAGTATAACTTTGCAATCCGTAGTAGACTTTTGTCCATACCCATTAAACAGTTAATATTGAACCTGAACTACATTTACCTGTCAAGATTTTTCATTTATCTTTATTTTTTTCGATGCTGTACCGATTTCATTAAAACAATGGAAAATCAATAAAAAGTCGATTTTGCGGCAGTGTGATTAAATTTTTAGAAAATTTCTTTTTCAGCGTCCTTTTGTAGTCACGCATAATTGTGAGAGTATCACTAAACATATTTTTTTTGCATATAAGCATTTTAAATCAATAATCAAGTTTTTTATCATTTTAATTAAACCTTAATTTTAGGCAATTTCCCATACGATTTTGAAGGTAGACTTTATATAGGCGTATTCAGCGCAAAATTCTGTGTTAGAAAAGTTCAGAAACAAAACTCTTGCAATTTGTCCGGGGTTAGGCTACTTTTTTCGTTTCCTTGCCTGGCCTATGAGCTAAGTTAAACAATGTGTGTTTGGTGCGATCAGAGCAGTCCACCAAGAGGTTTTTTGTAAGTTAGTAAATTCCAAACCTATAGTGTAGAAGACAATGTACTGACAATGACAATGGTATGTTAAAATGTAGTCACTTCACGCCATGCGTACGGTACATCCATTTGTGAACATCCTCCCAAACTTTGTAAATTATAGGTCTAAAAGTGGGCTTGTATTGTATAATTTGTATTTATTAGCAGCTGTGAGATTACATGTTATGCGGATGCCGTAACTAGTACGTGTATCGTAACATAAGCATTGTCAGAATTGTTAGTATTCATACCTAGGGCCTATTTAGGCCTATAAAATAATTTACAATTACAAACTACTTTACAATGCAAGATAGGATAGATTACCTGTATATACTAATAATTACATTCTTATACATTTACATCACCTACATACATTATATAGCCTATATATAAGCCTACAGGCCCCTACATAGGCAACTATGTCATGCTTCCTTGAAATCACTAATATATACAGACATTTTTCTATAAGGTAGCTTCTCAGTTTACTTTTAAACATGTTCATGTTTATTTTACTTTTTTCTCCTCAGGTAGATAGTTGAATAGTATTTTTCCGGCATGGACGGATAAAACGATGTGCTAGATTTGGCGATCAAGAGGTTTTTAATGGACATTTAGGTCATGAATTGACTAGTCAGTTAGAGGAAATTTAGTCTCTATGAAGCTAGAGGTATTGAAACACCAACTCCTCTGCTGCCAGAAAAAGGCTGCAAAGGGGTAGGTGTTTCAGTACCTCTGGCTTTGTGGAAACTAAATTTCATCCGTACTGAATGCGGTTCATTATCCAGAGGTAGATGGCTGGACCTATTGACATGATTGCCAGATTCATTGCCTTTTCCGAACATCTGATGGTGTTCTTGGTTAAAAAATACCGCAGGCCTAGACGACAAATTATTATGTACAAAAAAGAAAAGCAAGCGTCATATTTGATGATGTTATTGCAGGTAATGCCCGAACTCTTTTGGCGTCGAATTCGCGAAGATTATAACGACCTGTCCGTCCTGGTAAAACTTGTGGACGACCACATTGGTAAAATAATTCTCCTGTCTTTTGCAAACAATGTCTTCTTCATCTGCGTCCAGCTTCTCAACAGCATTCAGTGAGTCATTTTACATATTGATATTATCGGTTTGTTTATTATCGTCCAATTTTACCCCGAGCCCAGAAAGGGGAGGCTCTAGTTTAAATACTGTTCTACTCCAGGGTTGCCACCAAGAAAAAAATAAAAACCTGTTTGAGCACATCAAAAATCCTTAGAAGTCCTTAAATGAAACATTGAAATCCTTGAAAATCCTTTTAATGCCTAAATATACCAATTTCAATATGATATCGATATATAAAAATGTAAATGTTGTAAAAAAAAAATTGAAACCAAAAAATTAAAAGAGTAGGCCTATATTTAATGATTTGAGGCCAAATAGGGTTGATAAGGTATCACCATAATACGCAATTAACAATTTTTACGATCACACAATCGCGTTCTATGACCCGGCACCTGATCCAGCCAGGGATAATTCAATTTCGACTACGTACCCGGCACCTCCACCAAAATCACAAAATTTAGTATTTTGTGTGTAAATTTCGATATTTTGGTATCGAAAATATTCTTAATTATCAATATCGTATTGAAGTATTGATTTTTTGCCCATCCCTAGCTGAAAACGGAGTAAAACTTAGAACTTTTTTTTTTTATATATTATAAATCCGTAAATCGGAATAAAAATCCGTCAATCCATTTTGCACCCTCAAAATCCGTAAAAACGGCAACCCTGCGTACTCTCAGCTTATGTTCGAGATGCACATTTCTTTTTCGGCAGAGGACTGATCTATGCCAAATTTATGATAAATTTGTGTGTTTTTAATACGCAAAATGTAAAGCCACATAGGCCCCTACCGATCTATTTAATAGTTTATTTGAAATCCACAGGAACGATATGAGCAAGGAGGACTACATGTACTTCTACGTCTCCTTCACGCACCTGTTGCTGCGGTCGACAGCCATGTGTCTGTTTGCTGCCAGTATCCACGAGGAGAGCAAAGCGCCCAAGTCGGTCTTGTTCTCGGTCCCGTCAGAGAGCTACTCGCAGGAGGTGAGGGGTACATCAGTCACTCGTAGCATGTGTTTAATTAAATCTCAATTTCAATTTTAAAATAATGTAATTAAAATATATTTGAATAGCAATTGTATCACTATTTGCAACATTTTCGTGTACATTTTAGTTTAGTTATATTTTCTTGGGCAATGGGGAAAAAAATCAATTTATGCGATAGGCCCTAGGACCCAATAGAATAAATCAAAAAGATTTTAATTACGCACAATTAAAATGCAAATTAAAGCAATTTCCCATCAGATTTCAGCGGCAAACTTTATATGTGAGTGATCAGCATGCTTCATAGAATATGAATATACAAAGAAATAAAACTCTTGCAATTTGTGGAGATAAAAAATCGTTCCTTGCTTCTACTAAATACCTGAAACGTAAAACAGCCTGCAATGTCATGAAGTATTTAGAGGTGATGATGATGATTTCTGTTGCTTAACGTCTCTATTAACACACTAAGGTTATTTGAGACGAAGAGTGGTGACAGATGACGAAGAACGATTACAAAAAAAACAAGCCTGATGCGGGACTCGAACCAACATCCTTGTAGAGCCACACTTTTCGGACAAGCGCTCTAATCGTATGAGCCACCGCGGACGGCTTTAAAGCTGATGTTTTCAAGACATGGAATCCTAGAAATCCTTCAAGCAGAACAATATGCGTACAACAGTCTAGAACAGTGGTTCCCAACCTTGTTTCAGTTGTGGCACACCTTGCAACAATGGAGCCGTTTGGCGGCACAGTGCCATTGTACAATAATGTTTGGAAAACTAAGAGTATTGGCCAACTCCATGGGTACTTCCTGGCCCCAAAATATTCAATGACATCCCTGCTACCATACGTGCACATCATTAACACTCTTTCAAACGCCAAATAAAGGATGGGAGTTCCAAGTAGGCAGAGAATATATCTCAAATCTTATTAATAACATTACTTGTATCAAGCCCTTTAGAAACAAATATTTTTTGTGAAAAGGCAATTTTAATGAGAATTAGAACAAACTAGCACACTAAGGTACATTAATGTATGACGATCTCTGAAAAGTGAAAAGTAATTCTAAATGTAATGTAGGTTTCCAAGTAAGCCAATTTAGTTTAGTTTAATGTTAAGATAGTAATGTCAGTTTATAAACTAAGATAAACCAACCAATGATATCTATCCTATCTTACAAAATCACAATCACAATATTTTACACCTAGGTCAAATAGGATATTACGTTGTGTTTAATAAAATAGCTTTATAATAGTAATTTTGAAGCACAAGTTTCTATAACATTCCTATAAAATTAAGTTAATATTGTTAAAATGTAACACTAAGAATCCACTTTATAAGTATAAGTAATTACCTTGCTTATATGATACCCACTATAGTGGTTTCATTTATAATTTATATATATTTTATACACTGTATAATTTATTTATACACATTACACATACATTTATATACTTTCATTGTATACTACATAATCAGGTATACATACTAACATTCAACGTCATCTGCCATCTAAACCTGAATTACCACAAAATATTGTGCGCCCATACACAAGCCTTGCTCATTCACCTGCATATGTAAATCAATGATTGTGTTTCTATGTTATGTATTATTTGTATCAATGAAGTTAAATAAAAGCGTGCTAAATTTGAGTCTAAAATCTAGTTTAAAGGGGCTATTACCCCAAAAAATTACTTTTTCCACAAACTCTATAGCATAATACTACACTAAAATGACCGTTGAAAAAATTATATCTTGTAACTGTGATTTTATACGTTTTTTTATTTTTTTTATCTTGAAATTTGCAAAAATTGGCGTTATGGGCAATTTCTTAAATCGGCTTTAACTTGCTTCTTTTTTGTTCCACATAGATACAAGAGCATCATATCATACCAATCTAAAATGGCTCTTTATAACATTGTGCCTCAAAACTGTGCACAAATATACACTCAAACACGCAAAAATATGCATTCCAAAGTTACACCCCTTCTTGGTTATCAGTATATTTTGACCAAATTACTTGCCAAAATTACAAAATAAAATATAGAAGATTTACTGAAAAGGCTGAAGAGAACGTCAATAATGGCCAATATTTTTTTGGATCAAAATCCTCCAAGGTCACGGGGCATAAAGATCGTCCCCGGGGATGTTATTTCTTATGGGAGATTTTTGCTGATTGGACCTAGCTCGAAAAATACAAAGTTGAACATTTTTCCCCGGGTCAAGGTGGACCCAATAACTTTTCTGTTTAAAAATTAAATTTTAAATTTTAAAAAATTTAAAAAAAAAACATAACTAGTTAGCCTGAATGAAATATATTTTTTGAGTTTAGCGCGTGAATACCCCTTTAAGGGCGCATCAACAGTTAAGTCATGGTTTCACTCTAGACTAGGGATTCAGCCTAAGACAAGGAGGGTGGGGGGGGGGGGGGTTCTATCGTCACGTCGTGGTCCTCGTCTTAGTTATCGCTCCACTAAAGTAATATTTTCCTCCAGGTGCAGAGGATGATTCTCCAAGTATCAAATGACGACGTGACCTTGACCGGCCTAAACTTCTTCTCGATCACGAAGACCCTGCTTCTCACGGTAAGCTGCTCTTTGTGTTGCATCTAACTCGAACTTATTCTGATGTGCTGCTTATTAATTGTTGTTTACTATTAGGTGCATTGGAAACTAAGGTCATATACCATCGGGCTGATGCACGGCAAATACCTTTACAATACATGTCGACGACGTGAGCCTCTGGCAGTCGTTCACGACGACAAAAGTTTTAGTTTTGTTCATTTGGTTTTCGGGCGTGTCAATCGTTAGGTCATAATGCGCCACTATAGCCTCCTTTTATAGCGGATGTGGGAAGCTGACCTTCACGTGCTGGACAGAATCAGCCACTGGGGGTGGAGGAAGAGGAGGCTTCTCACGTCACTGTCGTCTTTGTCATCGTACGTATCGTCGTAGTAGTCATCAGGGAGGTCGTCCAGGATGGGGCAAGGGTCCCCGACGACTACTACTATGATACGATAGTATGGCAAAGATGTTAAGTTTAGTTGCGCCAGTATAGACTATTTGGGATGTGGGGAAAACAGGCACATCTAATTGGTACTTAGTTAAATAAATAAATAAAATACATTCGTATTTAGAGTCTACCCACTCGGTCATATAACTGATTTTCAGTGGGGCTGGGGGACATTAAACCAAAGCGACCAAGCCAACCGAGCCAGTTCCTGTAGGCCCCGACGCAGTTTTAGGACGAAGATTATTCACTCTAAGCTGTCTATAAAGACTGTTTAAATACGAAAAATTAATATGCACACCGTCATTATCGTGTACATCATTGCTGCAGTCGTTGAGCATGCAATCACGACGTGCTGGAAGATCCAGTCTTAGACAACGGGTGGGATGGGGGGGGGTCACGCTATTCTCGTCCTTATCATCGTTCGTTTAGTCGTTATCAGCATCGCGGTGGTCGCTGGTCGTAGAGTGGAGGGGGAAGTACCCGACGACAAATACCAGAGCTCGCCTCTAAGTTCGGCGAGTATATAAGATTCTTACAAGGTTCTGTTTGCATTTGCAACATGGAAGTCGTCATTATGCATTTGGGTTTTAAAAGGCGGATCTTCGTTAATTACGTCGGGGAGGTCGTCAGGGGAGGGGGTCCCCCATGACAATTTGTTTCTCGTGCTATACCCTATGCTCCAATTGAAAAGCTATTTTAAAATTTATATAATAAACATTATTTAAATACCTACCCTATAAAGTAAACTAATCGTCAAACGTATCTTCTGATTGCAGCTGGCCGGTACGATTGTGACGTACGAGATTGTTCTCGTGCAGCTAAACAGCAGCACTCACAACACAGATGACAACCTCATGAACGCAACTCTAACCATAAACCCTTTCTGCCCAAACCGCAGCAAAAACTGAAGAGGCTCGAATAGCCAAAGTGCATTTATATGAATGAGACTTTAAGCAATATCCAATGAACTGAATGTGGAATGTGTGGGAGTGTGTTGATGGGAGAGCTTTTTTTAGTTTATTTATTAGTGTAAGGGCGCGTAAACCGTAAGGTCATAATGCGCCGCTCTGACCTAGGGGATGTGTGGACACATCCAGCAACAGACAGGATGAGGAAAGGAGGGGTTTCTCACAACGAGGTTGTCTTCTTGGTCATTGCCATCGTTGTCGACGTCGTCGGTTAGGACGTCCAGAGGAGAGGTAGGGTACGCCGACGATGACTGATAGAGCTCGTCTCTAGCCTGTGTTTAGTTGGTTAAGGGCTCGTCGTCAACCGTTAAGTCACTAATGTTTGGGGAAGTAAAATACTTCCTTTCCTGGCTGTTGTTTGCGAGATGGTCTTTGCCTCTTTCTCGCCTAAGGATTTGAACAGGAATACCAGAGGAGCTAATCCGACCCCTAGGCCAGACGGAAGACCTTGCCTAGACCCGTGTCGTACAGATACAGCAACAAGCGTTGGAGGGAAGGTTAGACTCATGCCGTCGTTGTCGTCATTGTTAGCCCGGTCGTCGAGGGGAGTTTGGTGGGTCTTCAAAGACGCCTGCATCAGAGACATTATACAATATGCATATCATACAAAAGATGGTTTATTTAACAAATACTCTCAACCATCAACGCGACTCTGCTAAACCGTTTGTAAGCGGCTTAGTTTAAAACATGAATTATAATTCCTTCAAGGCTATTCGACCGCGTTTTTCGATTTTCCCAAATATTCTACCAAGTCAAAACATAGTGAATGGCTTTAAAACCTGTCTCTATTAGAAAAACAAAACTATTTTTTCAAATTTTTCTGATCCGGTTCACGGCCAATATCGCCACCTCAAAATAATTTCAAACTTCAATTTGTCAAGGCACACCATTCAACAACGTAGGTAGCTGTGTTTTTGTGACATTATTTTTAACTGGTTTTCTAGAGGATGACTGAGAGAAAAAAGTTTTTTTTACAATTTTTGTTTGGCTGAGGCTACAAATCGGTACAAAATACCACCAAATAAAAAATTCGCAGGAAAGACAATTGTTAAAAAAACTTTTTTCTCTCAGTCAGCCTCTAGAAAACCAGGTGACAAATGTCACAAAAACACAACTACCTACGTTGAATGGTATGCTTGGGGCGAATTAAAGTATAAGTTATTTTGAAGTGGCGATATTAGCCGTGTGCCCGATCAGAAAATTTTGAAAAAAATAGTTTTGATTTTCTCAAAGAGGCAGGTTTCAAAGCCATTCACTGTATTTTGTCTTGGTAGCATGTTTGGGAAAATATAAAAACGCGGTCGAATAGCCTTAACTTAAGATCATTGTGTGCGACTTGATGAAGTTTGAAATCTCAATCAAATTAGCATGGGAACGCTACTATTCGAGCCAAAAATGTGCGTTCCTACTTTACGAAGTACGCCGACATTTTTATATCAATCAAGAAAATTTGTGTGTGTATACTCTGAAAGAGACATCAATCCTCGTACCGGTACATGTTTTTTGGCCCCGTTTGGTTGGTCACACACATTTTTTATAAATGTCGATCCAAAATTACAATTTTGAGTGTACTTTGTTATGACTTAAACGAAACAACCTGTGACTTAAATGAAAAAAGGTTATGCACGAGAAATAAGTATTTAGTTATCTGTAAGTCACTCAGAGGACGAAAACAGAACAAGAACATGTTGATTTTCATCCATGTAATCCAAAAAATACCGTACAAAAGTACTGCAGCCTACGCAGACGCTGAGCGTATTCACGCAAGCCTCAAGTACCAAAACACATCTTAAGCTGCTGTAAAATATTGGATATAATTGTTCTGCACAAACATTTTATTGCTAAAACCAAATTTAGATTTACATTCTGTGCAGATGGTGTTTTTATTGTATTGACTCTTGAGTGTGATAACGATGAAGATTAACCTGTACAATAACATTTTGTTTCCTAATGTTGGTTGACTGCACTTCCAACTGTTTGAAACATTTCAATGATTGATTGATGATTGGTCTTTATTAAGGCAATAGGATTAATGCTATTGAAGCCTGATCTAAAATTCTATTATGTAAATCGGGTTTGTGAAAACCTTTACTGTACATTAATATGCCTCAACACTACAACATATGATCACACATTAAAGTGAAAAATATTTGGACTAAACCCTGTTTTTTAAATATATTAAATAGTAATATTCCACCTCTTTTTAAGAGTCTCTCTTCAACTAAAGGTTGATGTTGCTCGTTGGTCTTGTGGTTAGCCTACCTGCTTCCAATGCAGATGGTCCAGGGTTCGATTCCCGCTGGAGGCAGAAGTTTTTTAACTTCAGATTTGGACTTCAGTCCATCAGTTTTTTTCTTAGAAATTTGTAAACGGTGACTTTGGAGCCGTCCTAGCAACGAGGCACATAATAAATTTAAAGTTGTTTTGAATCGGCCTTGTTTATTCTGGCATTGATCCGCGGGTGTTCGCACTGTCCATATACCACTGATTGCTATATTTCCTATTACAAATATCGATCTTTGGTTGGTTATCATTCACTCGTCGATTGCGTCGGGGCCTGCAGGGTTGGCTTGGTCGCTTTAGTTTACTGTCCCCCACTGAAAATCAATTGTGTATAACTGAGTGGGTAGACTCTAAATACGGATTTATTTATTTATTTAAAATAATTTTGTTAAATCCAAGTAAAACATAAAATAACAAAAACTTCTTCATCGTTTGGGATAACATCTCTAAAATATGTCATAAAACCAAATGGGGATAAAAGAAAGTTAACAGAAGCTTACTTCATGGCATGAACATTTTACATCTAATGTCATGAGTACTCCTAGTACACATTGTCCTTCAATATGGAATAATTTTTGCCCTAATGTAAGGTCCAAGTCATCAAATGGAGGTTTTGAGATACCTGTTGTTTTGAATGTTCTGGCCCTCACCCTGATGTATTCATATTTTATATATATATATTTCATTTATCTCATGTTATATTTTACTCGGATTATAAAAAAATTCTATTGTTTAACCTTAAAATTGAGAAAGGCTCTTGAAAATACTTGATATATTACGAAGTATTTAATATTTTTAGAACAGTGTTTAGTACAAATATTTACCTATTAACATCAAATTTACTGATCTATTAGTTCCTTAGTTATTTATCATATCACACATAATCATTGCAAATATATTGTAGACAATCCGAAATTGTAAAGGCAAGCACCTGGGACCCGGGTCGGGTTCTATCCCCAATTGCCAAGTACTGGCGACCCGCCAGTACTTGGCGGGCGGAAGCTTGTCTTCTGGGTCCTACAGGGGTTGGGGGGGAGTTTGCATAGTCAATCAATCCACACAACAGTGTTGCTGTATTCATTATTTGCTGAATTATACCAGTAGGCCTAATCGTAGCTGCATTATAAGGTAATTTATATATGTATGTGCAATTATATTCACACGTCACACACACACGTAAGTACATTCATACGTATATGTTCATAATTATCTTTAGTAATTATTAAGTGTATATTTTATATGTTGTTAACAGGTAATGCAAATTTGCAGTGGTTTGGAATAATATTTGTCACGTTGCATTGTGGTTGCAAAATAAATACGTAACTATTTTAATAAATAAAACCAATTCTAACCAATTGCCTATTACAGGGGTCAGTAACCTTTTTTGTCTTAGGAGCCGATTTTATAGAAAATGTGAAATGATTGCTAGTTGGAGCCATTATTAACCCTAGTTACTAGTATAATTGAGAAACATTTACATCATAATAATAATTATGATAAACTCGATCATGTTATATTAAAACACAAATTTTATTTTTTTAGTGTACAAATGTTCAACAAAATAGGTTTTAAATATATGAGTATGGTGAGCTGTTCAAGCAATGTTAATTTGGTGGTTGAATTTTTGGTACAATAATATCATGCCACTTTACAATATTTTGGTATTTATTCTTAATGCCTGTTTGCACAAATAGGGTATAAGTAGAATCTACACAGTCTGTTGGCGTCTTCTTCCACAGTTCAGCACCATACTTTCAGATATTTCACGGCAAAACTGTTATGACTCTTCAAAAAATATCACTCAATGTTTCTTCTTTATTGTAAGTAAACTTCACATATTAAAGAAAGTGGTCAACCACTACAATCTATAACACCGACTTTGTCAGTCCACTCCGATCACTGTTAATAAGAACGATTTTCATTGGATATTTTGTGTTTCTTAGTCGCTAGTGTTGACGGCTGTAGGTTAAATTGGGTAGTTAACTTTGAATTTTAGAGACTATAGAAAGCTGAAAGAGCCATGCTAGACCCACTCGGTAGCCGCAGGTTCCTAACGATGGTCCTAATAATGCCTAATGGACGTTCATTCGCTGAGGCAAGTTTAAGAACCAAGCTATCTGTTTTTATATAGGGTTAGTGGTTGAGATGCTACAGGAGGAGTCATCAGGAACAGAAGTGTACACTGTCATAAAAGTAATAATTTGACCCGACTTGCGTTCGTCGTTTTCATTTTGTAACAAAAGCATTTTTTTTTACAGTGTAAAAGCTTATAAAAATAACGGCAAAGCATGCATTCGCATTTCAGCAGTTGTAGATAAAATAATGTTTGTAGAAGTTGTGTGACGTACTTTTTTGTATATAAAATTTGGAACTGGAGGTAAATTTTTCAGTTTTTTTTTCCAAAGTTTGCAATTTTTATAGACTAACTTAAAAATGAAAAAAAATCATACAAGTTTGAGAAAATTGTATCGTGCGCTGAAAAAATCATTATGCCGATATGACGATTTGGGCCTAGTTCTGAACTGCAGGAAGACTGCATGCAAACTTGTGTGAAGTTAACAATTGTGGGTCCTACACCCGCGACCCGATCATATCAAGGGCGGGATCTATACAAATAATCCCTTGATTTACTCATGGTTGATGCCTGATGGATGGTGTACAATCCATCATCCACTATTCGCACACAATCGTTAAATCTGCGTAATTTATTACTCAATTTTTATGAACTTTGGCAGTTTATTCACAACAGCTAGATATTCTCGAAATTTTTAGACTGAATCTAAACGTTCAAATCAACATGAATTCGTATGTTCATTTAATAAATCCAAAGTTAAACGGTTTAATGAGAATTTCCACTTTTTGAACTTTTGTTTTGGATTTGTCTTCTTTTTAATTTTCTTTGATTCTGTTTGGCTAAGGCTACGCCTATTTCCTTGCAATCGAGTGTGGATATCAACGTTCCTATAAAATTTAAAACTGATTTTAGTAACCATTTAGCTATCATTTGAAAACTGAGCGCATGAACTTTTACCGCGTAAGCCTCAGCGACTGCTCTCAATTCATTTCCTATAAATATGACAGTTATAACAGTTTTCCATTATTTCCTTCCACTTTTCCCAAATCAAATCATAAAAATCAAATATCACGATAAAATGTATGTTCAGTAAAACAATTGCTTGTTGGAAGAGACTTGAAAACATCAATTTGACCACCATCGGTACCCAGAAAAAAAGATCACCTTCGTATGTTTTCGTTTGTTTGTTTTCTCTCAACTGTGCATTGTGCAAGCGGCTACTCCGAACTTGATGAAATATTTACGAGACTTTTGAAACCTTTAAACTTGGATACGCTGTGAATTTGGATACAATTGAAGAAATATTTCTTATAAAACGTACATACTTTTACCATTTTTGGGTGAACACTGAACAGTGTTGACTGTATAAGCCGGGTCAAACGGCTTATTCAATCAGTATTAACTTTTAAGAGGGCCTTATATGCTATGAATTTGGTTACATGTTTTTTTAAGTTTAATTTTGTAGTTCCTATTCAAAATTCAAATTAAAAAAAAAATGGAAAACAAAGTTCTAACAATTTTTTTTGTTTTGGTATGGTAGTGTGACGAATCAGTGAAAAAAACAAAATTGTAATTGTTTCTATGTTTGAGCAAGAAAGGGTTAAATCGAAACAAATTTGGCTGGCTGAAAATGTTTACAGCACCCCAAACCCTGGACATTCTGCTTTGGAAGCAGGGCTCGTTGGTCTTGTGGTTAGCCTGGCAACGAGCCACACTAAACTATTATTATATAATAACATAAATAATTTCTCGTAGAAAGCCTGCCTAGAGTGTAATTCATGCCCCTCTTCGTCTAGCTAACTAGCTATAGGTATGTTGCGGATAGGACATTATTGTGAAGGGATATCCGAGGGAAAATACGGTCAGTCAGGATTGCCGGTCTCGGTGGGATTCGAACCCGGGACCTCCTGAATCAGAGTCACGTTAATGATTGAGCCAACACTGTCGGTAATGATAAGCCTCAGTCGCTGAGTTTCCTCGTGCGTGTAATGAAATCAATTGGGAAGTGGAAACTAAACTTTCAGCCCCACAGCCTCAAAGGAGATTTTTTAAAGGAAGTTTTGTCAAAAACACGATTTAAATTAATGGTTTTACTTTTAGAGGGTATTTCAATGTTTTATTGGATCATCACACATACATTTTGAAAGTTAGGGGCGGCAAACTTATCAGCAGAATTTGTGGGCGGTGGCTGGGATCTGGGGCGATGCCCCAGCCGCCGGAGGCCCTTTTGCCGTAGGCGAAAAAAAAACACCATACTATAGTTATTTCGTCATGTTGTAACTGCACTCGGACTCTGTAAACGATGTTTGACAGCAACTATCTGCGATCTACAAACTAATAAAATTAACGTGAAGTGGCCCACTTTAGTAAATTTCAGCCAAATTGTTTTTTTTTTTTTTACATTTTATTGTTTATCCTTGTTGTTATTACATTTTTAACAACAAGAAAAGACATCGACGCTAGCAAATATTTTGCTAAAACACTTAATAACTTTGTAGAAATCTCGTGCCCCGAAGAGCCTTGCTTGGTTCTCCCATAAGTACTCCTTACACATGGAAGGGAAATGACTTAACTGGGCAGTCTTTGAGGGCGGGCGGCAGGTCGTTCCATGAGTTAACAACCGGGAAAGAAAAAGCACGTCAGCCGAGCACTCCTTTGGCCGGAGGGGGTTGGAGGCGGGGGTGCCTACTATCGTCGCCTCTCAACACGCGGCCCTGGATGATGCGCGCGCACACGTCAAAATCAGTGGCGCCACTGAGGCATCTTTAAAAAAACACCAGGTCGGTGTATTGCAGGTGCATGGTCATTGGCATAACCTGATTCTGGTCACAGGGTGGGGGGAGGTTACGGCCATGTATGAAATGCAATGCCCTTCTCTGCACCCTCTCAAGCTTGGAAGTGTTCTCAATGATGGTTGGGTGCCAGGCGGGGAGGCCAAAAGTCATGGTGGGCTTAACTAGCGACAGGTAGGCCATCCTCTTGACGCGCGGCGTGCACCCGTGCAGTTTGCGGTCCGCGAAACCCAGCACCTGCGCCGCCTTGGCCCGCACGATATCGGTGTGAACGTTTCATCGGAGGTCGCTTGATTTAAGGTTATGAATGGCGAAGCATACAGGCAAACTTATTCATTTTACCAAGGTGTCTGTCGAATTGAGTGTATGTGCATATTTACTACGGTAATTCGGGATTAATATTTAGCTCGCGTTAGTTTTTACCCCCCCCCCACCTGGGCCAAACTTGGGGGGGGGGCAGGTTCCTACGCCACTGCTACCTAAACCTGTAAAGTTATAAAAATAAATTTAAATAAATAAAAAAAAATAACATTTTTGTCTTGCCAAACGAAAATGTCGAATTTATTATTTGTTGCATTTTACTCAAATTCCATTTTTGTGTAATCTGTAGTTGCAAACCGCCCGCCAAACTTTACCGTACGTCGATATATCAGTGCGATATATCGATGTTCCCCCACCGCCATCCAATCCGCCATCCAGTTTAACAACCGCGGACCGCCATCTTGGACCAGAACAAGTCAAAAACAAACCTGTCACCGTCGGCTTTGTAATTTTTGGCTTTTAATTGTATATTATGGCGAATGTCAACCTGTCACTCGCAAAATGTATTTGCCACACTACATCAGCTTTCTTTCTGGGATATTCTGCGGTTGTAATTTTTAAAGAAGGTGTTCGGAAGTTTAAAGCTGCAACTGCAAGGCAAAACACACACAATGTGGGATGTGATTTTAAGGTTATGTGCAGTAATTCGTCTGAATGTTCTGGTATATATTGTATCCGCGGTCAAGTAGAATGTTCACCTACTTGTACATTTGTCACGCTAAGGTAAGTTTTATCCAGGCAGGAGCGTCCTAGGCCCAAGCCCCTAAGGCCATTTCACAACCTTTTGCCCTATGGTAGGCCTAGCCCTAGCCCTAGGCCTAGGCCTAGGCCTAGCTTGGCCTAGGCCCCTACGGCCTAAGCCCCTACCAAGTTGAGCGGTCCGCAAAATTAGTGATAGGCCTAGCTATCTGCTCTGTAACATGTCAATAGCTTCCCGTACAGTCAAATTTAAATCATTGCCAACATTCCTGATGGGCCTACCGTTGCCGAGCCTCGTTCTATTGCTGCTGTGGGCCTAGAGTGTCCTTAAGCTTGATGCACAGTTGCCCATTTGGCTAGGCTATACAGCCAAGTTTTATCTTGCCTTAACTTAGGGTAGGGTCAGCTATGCAGTTCTAGACCACCTTTCGTCCTTACCCAATAATTTGTTGGAAGTGGCTATTTAACCGTAGCTACGGGAAAATTACGATTCTCAATTCGTCCGTAGCATGAACGAATATCAGCGGAAATAATCGAAGGTATCCGAATCGTCCGCGGGATACCACGTAACTAGGCCAATAGCTTCATATATCACAGTGCATTGTGGCAGAGTGGTAGCGCGTCCGAATTCTATGCGAGAGGTCGGCGGTTCAAATTTTCGTTCGGTCGTTTTTTTTTTACCATTCTATTTGGCTTCATGTTTTTTTCTACAAATGATTTCACTACATTCGTCCCCGTCGCAAACACAATTCTAGATGATAAAAGCGTTTAAAAAGTACTGCGCCGCGCTAGTTCTAGGGTACAATCGATAAGAGCGCACCCGAAATCCTTTCCGTTAAAAACGAGTTTAGAATTAAAATAGCAACGTTAAAGGTTTGGTTAGTAGAGTATTTTATTAAAAAACGAGTTAAGATTTAAAATAGCAACGTTAAAGGTTTGGTAAGTAGAGTATTTTATTGAAAAGGTTGGTAGGCCTACTAAGTAAATGTCATAATAAACATGGCGCGCCGGCAACAGTGAAATGGTAGTGTTTGTGTTCAATCTTTATTAATTATAACATAATTCGTATATTTTCAGAGTGGTTATTATTGAATTAACGTAATGAACTTCCCGTTCCTACGGTTAAATTAGCAGGCCTAATTTTTCCGTACCCACAGTTCGAGTACCTTCGGTGATTTCCGCCGATGTTCGTTCATGCTACGGACGAATTGAGAAACGTAATTTTCCCGTAGCTACGGTCGAATAGCCTCAGCGTAATTTGTTCTATAGTAGGCCTAGGGCCTAGCCTATGTATTTCAGCCATATCTCCGACTTAGAACGTTCCGGCATAAGAGGCTGTTCAGGGTAGTGTACCAAAACGTATCCGGGTAGGCCTATTTATACTTTTGGTCGGATCAACTGACAATCGAAGGTTGCATCAATCCAATTCTTGACTTAGAGGTTTTTATTTCGTAACCTTTCTCAGTATTGTTATGTGCGTGCTGAGAGTGGTAGTGCGCTACCTTTGTAAATGTTGTGAAGTAGCGAGTCGAGTAGCAAGAGCTACTAGGGGCTAGGCCTATAAACTGGTACCTAACTGTAGAGTAAAATCGGCGCTATCTTATTTTGCAATAATGCAATTAAACCATTAGGTACCGCAAAAAAAATCAATCATAATGAGGCCTAATAATGTGTACATCGCAAATACTTTTCCCACACGTAGGCCTACTGGATGACCAGCTGTGAGCTGGATCGAACGCGCACAACAGTGATCTGGCGTTTCTCTCGCACTCATAGGCACGGGTGCTACTCACTGTAGAATGGTCGGACAGAAGGCTGATACAAATGCGCTGCGCAAGCGTAGCTGGTAAAAACGAATTAAATAGGCTGCTGGGCTCGCCCTGCAAATACAGGTACTTTCTTTGTTTGACCTTGAGAGTCGTGCATCGAGTCACCAACATTGTACAGAATGTTATCGTGAACGCGGAAGCCTTGGCACTCAATAGAATAGAATAGGCCTAGAGTAGTTATTTGGGTTCAATTTTTACATTTTGATAACAATAATTTTAAATTGTAGGCCTATTACCCTTGTTGTGACCAGACTTAGGGTTTGGCCTAGGCCTATGTATTATCTATTAGATCTATCTATCGGATCTAGGCCTAGTTGTAACTTATTTACTTTTAAAGCTTATTTGATTCTGTAATTTTTATACCTAACTTTCCAAAAAAATAATGATGGATTATTGTTATCAATGTCCATTCTTAATGCAAAGTGTGTCTAAATGTCAGTCAGTTACCCGTGGAATTGCCCTCTATGTATAAACTGTATAGGGAGAGTATTTTTAATTGGGTGAAGATGGGTTTACATGGTACCTAAGTAGATATGATCTGATATGCATTATTTTCTCATCATAACTGGACATACGGCATTAGGGAACAATATTGCAGGCCAAGCATCTAATTGTCAGGTCATTCTTTCGAACCCTCATTCATTGGCCAGTGGCAGTTTATTCTCTTGGGCATCCGCATAAGTTGCAAATCGGATTGCTTTATTGCAACAGTCCAGGGCCTATGCTTTAATGAACATGAACAAAATTTTACTATAGTTTGTGGTAACACAACACAAAAGTAGCTGTAAAGTAGCATCACTAGGCCTACTAATATAAAGTAGTCTGCACAAGTAGCAAGCTACTTAATAATGAAAGTAGTCTAGTTTAAAAAGCAGCTAAGCTACTTCTAAAGGTCAAGTAGGCTTAGCTGTAGCAGTGCTACTTTTTAAAAGAAGCTTTAACAACACTGCCTATTCTCGACCACTCACATAAGCCTAACCAATTCTTGACCGCGGCAAATCCCATGTTAAACTTCCCCAAATATTATCAAAATCAGAAATCGACCCAGAGTTTAGTATCATTATAAAAACAGTTTAAATGTCCACCAAAATCCATATTTCTGTGCAAAACAATCAATAATGAGCAAAATAGACCATTTCCTACGACGTACGCCACGGCCCTAAACCTAGGTCGAGAACCAATTTCCTTGCGGATGAGATCTGATTACGTTCCGTCATGACAGTTGTCCCGTGACTGTCGTGCTAAATTCGGTACGTTTTCGGTTGGGACTAGCCAACTTTTCAACGCTGTTTTTCATCAATTCAAACAATGAAAAACAACTTCAAATGATTTAGGCCTATATTTTATAATTTGAGATTTATATTATTAAAAAATACGCTTGGGCCCTACAGTTTCATTTCATTCTGTTATATTCTTAATTGTAAGCTTTTCGTGGTGAGAAGTGACGCGGTCGCGGTCTAGGCCTAGGCCTACCGTGCTGAGATGTTGTACTCACTGCAAGTAACCTTACAATACCCTAACAAAATAAAAAATTCCAAAAGAATCATCACGTTTTTGGTGTTAGACCTAGCAACAAAAAAAACTTCAAAACCTTTAACGTCGCTATTTTAAATGAAAGTCCTTTATATTTAAAATAGCGACGTTAAAGGTTTTATAGGTGGAGTATTTTAGTGAAAAAGGTTGGTAGGCCTACTAAGTAAAATCAAGATCTAAATATAAATATCCAACGTGGCGGACCACAACAGTGAATTGCCCGAGTGTTTGTGTTCAATCTGTGTTCATTTTTCCATATTATTGGAATATTTTCAGAGTGTTTAGTATTAACTAGGTCGCTTCGCGAACACTTTTTCTAGTCGTGTTGATGGATGAGCTTTTTGTAAGTTTTTAGTATCGTGAGATCTCTTTACTTTTTCAAGTCCCATTGCAAAATCATTTTTGTTAAATAAGGATAATTTTTATAAAGTAGTATTAATTGCTATGGTAATACCAAAAAACAATAGAATGCAAAAATCTCAAGGCCCAAAGACTTGCTTCTTGTAAGCATTGTAGGCCTAGGTGATTATTGTCAAGTTTCTATAGCTTGATATTACTTGTTAGGCCTAATTATAGCCTTCCCTACACTGTAAAAGGATTATATTAAAACCTAAAAAAAGGTAGGGCCTATTTCTATGAATTTTGGCAAACTTTTTCAGCTTTTTCTTTCAAAATGCTCTACATCACCATAGGTAATATTAATGCCCATGTAAAATATGAACGTTGTAGCCCCATCCGTTTGGTCAGAATCGGCCCAAACATCACAAAAATATTGTATTAATAATTGGGAAAAATCCTAAAAGTATGATTTCTATGTGAAATATTTCTTCAAATGTCCATAAAATCATAACATAGGTAGGAGGTAGGGCTATCCTATCTAATTTTAATGATTTCAAACGTTCCCATAAAGTTTCATCAAGATCGGAGTAGCCGTTTGCCCGGTCGCGAGCCAAATATCACGAAAATATTGCATTGAAAATCGTAAAAGTACTAGCCTACCTATATTCATGAGAAATATTTCTTCGATCCCAAAAACCCCATTCCCAAAAACGTGGCAAGCCTAAGTTCAGAGATTTCGAATGTCCCCTCCAATTTTCATCAAGATCGCATACCATATGCCGTTTACCTGGTAGAGCGCGAACAGACAAAAAAAACAAAACATACAAACATACAAAAAACACCCGAGCTAGGCCTAATTTTTTTGTGGGGGGGGGGGGGGGTCAGTGAAATTGAAGTCTTCACTTATCTTCCAGTAAATCGTTAATAATGAGTTCTTCTTCATTTATTTCTCATTTGAAGTTGTTTTTCATTGTTTTTAATGGAAAAAAAAACAGTGTTGAAAAGTTGGCCGGTCCCAACCGAAAAAGTACCCTAAATTCAATATTTGAGGTGTAGGCCTAAATTAAATACTAAAAGTAAAAGCATTTAGGGCCTAATGTAAATAGGTCAAAATAAATGCAAACAGTAGGTATGTCGTGAGCCCAAATTAAACAGGAGAAAATGTGCGACGCTGTCGCTAACCTTATTATCGCGATCTATTTAGGCCACATTCTTCGGGTCGAACTCGCATCGTCCAATTCAAAATTCGTTACTCGATACATTTTAATCGTTTACGAAGTCGATTTTTTTGCAGTCTTCATGCAAAAATTGTTCCTGATCTAATAAAAGCAATCCCAGAACACAACATGATTTTGTTTGATAAATAGGTGGCGCGCTCGTTAGGGTGGTCCAGAATAGGTGATGATCGAGAACTGCATAGCTGACCCTTAGTCATAATGCACAATTAGAGCTGCTAGCGTGCGGCCTAGCCGTTCCCGAGTTCGGTAGCAAAAACTACAACTTGGCCTAATGCTTAGGCCTATTAGGCCTATTTCCTGGTACGCTGCTAGTTTAGTTTGGGTTATCGTTGGGCCCTATCATCCCCGGGTCAATTGTGGATCTGAACTCTTTGGTTAGGGGGGTCCAAAGTCCAAACATTTTTCATGATTTTGTCATCGCAAAACAAACCAAAACTGGTTATTTCAAGTGGTCCAGGGCTGCAGCCCAGGAGGGGGCCGGGAGGCAACACCCTCCATTTGTAGGGTAGCCTACCGGTAAGGTACTACCCTACAACTACTATGTAACACTTGAAATAATAGGTAGGTATTGGTTGGTTTTGCCCTCAACTGAAGAAGTTCCTCTAGATAAACCTTTACGCAGGAGAGCTAGGTGGGTAGCCTAGGTATTGTGCAATTGAGGAAACAATGTTGAATGTGATGGCAAGCTCACCAGGGGGGTGAGACTCGACGGGACTCAGCTTCCGCATGGTTTTGAATGTTTCGACAAATCTGATTCCGTCCATAAAGAAACAATTCCAACATTTGGTAGACTTGAGTTTCGTTCTGATCTGATTGTCGGAATCAATCCGTGACTTGCGTCTGTGGCAAGGATTTTACCATTGTTGAGCCAATCGGCAGCTTTGTTAAAAAATTATAAGTGTCCACCGCCATGCTTATGTAGAAGAAACCAGCCAGCTGCATATTTATAAGACAGTGAGTTTATTCTGCAGACGTGTTTTGTTTTTCCATCTTGTGAATGCAAACAACATCAAATCAAAGGTTTAATTGCTAACTAGGGCCTAGGCCTACTATAACTAAATAATAATGAAATCAAAATAGTGTGCAACAATTTACAACTAATAAAGTATCAAATTAGTGTATCGACTGTGGACCAACAAATCAAGAAATATTTCGGTACGTAAGCATAATATGATGCTAGGGCCTATGTTATTGAAATAAAAATGGAGTATTTTGTTGTTTAGGAATTTTGTATTGTCGGAAGTGTTTCCGACAACCAAATAGCAGACAGAATCGAAAGATTCATAGAGTCTACTGATTGTTGGAATACAGCGCTGAAATCAACCAAACCACGCGGATTCAGTGTTGAGTCTCACCCCCCCTGCATTGCCTTTAATACGTAACACATGGAACTTTGTTTAAAAAAAATAGTTTCCTCAATATCGCTGCATGGCTGCCAGGCTTTCCTACCTACCTTATTTTAAATTTTGGCTGGCATAAGGAGGGTGGGGGGGCTAGCAGTCAGTATACAGATTAGAGGCCATCAGCACGATGAGCCTAACTTTGCTACTTCACATAATAACTAGCGGTATGAAAAATGTGTCAAAGTCCCTGTTAACTTAAAGACAACTTAGTTTAGTTTCTTTATTCACTTTATCCATATACATTATGATATGCTTTTCAATGAGAGAGTGTGAATACCCTATACCTAGCTGGTTTACTATATCATATTGCATTAAAGCATGCTGTAATAATTGATCTTATCTTTATCTAAGTAATTAACAATAATTTACATTTATTAACAATTAACATTGTAGCCTAGGCCTAACTAAATAGTATTAACCCCGTATCTGTTCATGCCGTATATATACGTCCATGCTAAATGGTGCCCGTACTGTGCATGCTGTAAATATATGTGCCGCAACACTTCCCACTTCGTGTGTCTGTGCATGCCATATATATACGTATATGCGTATTATCTGCAGCAGCAGAAGTCTTCATTCTAGTGATTTTCGTTCTGTTATGTTCGTGGTAGATGATCGATTTTTCGAGGCTAACCTAAGGGGAATAGAAGCCTGTTGCTTTACATCTGTACATAGTGGCGCCGCACAAGGGTTGTTTATATATCCAGAACATGTCGGTTATTTTAGATTCAGATATAATTTGTAGGGTGAAATGAATAAGTTAATTAATTACAGAGATGATACAAAAAAAGTTATTGACATACTTCAATTCAATTCAATTTCAATTTATTGAGCGTTTCATAATTACAATCATAATTACATTCATTGTGGTGCACTAGGCACCTGAATATTGAAACTTGTCATAAGGGACATAAACATGGCTATGTATAAATAGAACTACAGATAAAAAACAATTAGGAGTTATGACTATTGGTGCAAAGATCAAAACCACTCCAAAAATAGTTTTACAACTGGATGTGTTAAAGTTTCAGATAAAAACATTTTACAAAAAGAGAAAAGGTAATAGCAGGTAATAAAATGCAATATTGAAACTTGTCATAGGCCTGAGAGATATAAATATGGCAATATATACATAAGATGACATCTAAAAAACAGTATGCCTGTCAAAGCAAATCAAAACCACACCAAAAGATTTTACACCTGGATGTGTTAAAAATTCAGATAAAAACATTTTACAAAGAGGTAATAGCAGGTAATAAAAATGCAAAAAATGCAAAAATGAAACTTGTAGTATGGGATATAGAAATGGCAAAATATAGATAAAATCACAGATAAAAACAGTATGCCTATCGATGCAAAAACAAAACCACGCCAAAAAAAGAAAAAGAAAGTTACATCTGAATGGGTTGTTTCAGATAAAAAACATAGAACAGTAACAATGCTTAAGCAATACACCAAAGAATTGCTTAGTCTTTAATTAGTTCGTACAGGGTGTAAAAGGCTCTTTTTAATAAAAACAATTACAGGCTTCTTTTAAAAGCAATTCTGCTAGCACACTGGAGAATTTCTCTTGGCAATTTGTTTGTAATTTTGATCCCGAGATGTAGAGGGCTGCAATCAAACCGATGTAGCCTATGTCTCTCCAGGAATATGTTACTGGCTCCTCTGGTGTTGTGGTCATGTATTGTGGCAGCTGTAACAGTCAGGTGAGGGTTGTCTCGAAGATATAAGGCTACTGCCAGGATGTAGAGGTTGGTCAGCGTATGTATTTTCAGGGTTTTAAACCGTTCTCTGGCAAAGTAATGATAGTTTCAACTCAAGTATAAATAAGGGTATTTTACCAAAAGATTAATACACAGGGGAAGGACACCTTCTGAAAATAAATTCCACAGATGGGGTTAATGATGATGTTACACTGTTAGTGATCTGAGGGATGATGTTTTGTTTTTTTATGGAGTATTTTTTTACATTTAGGCCTAGTGGAAGATTGTTGTAGATTACCGGTATAACCATGCTAGATAGTAGATGCTTTTTGGATTTGCTTTTGCTTTTTGGATTTCTTTTTGGAATTGCCAAGTTGCGTAATAGTACTGCACAGTATTAGGAAGACCGTGGCATGTCACACTTTTGGCGCTGAGTTTAAACGTTGTTTTTGAAACGAGTTTTAATTACTTTTTATAAAATAAAATTTTAAATTTTGTTTTGAAACTGTTTATAGGCCTATATTACCTAGGTCTATGTAGAATCATAAAACTCGAAAAAAAATATTTTAAATTTTCATGCAAATATCTTATTGAGACTGCCACCCACGGTGTACACCTTTGCTGAAGCCTTCTTTAACAGAGTTAGCGCCACGTAAACGACTTGGTCGAGTGTGCTACGGTTTCTTCTGTGTCCTGCTTGATCTGGGTCAATGATGTTGTTGCTCTCCAGGAAGTTTTCAATGTGCAGATTGGCCATTTTTCTGCTGTCTTGGCAAATGCACTGGTAGGAGCTTGTAGGTCTAGGATTTATCAAACTTTTTGCATTTTTTACATAAAACCTAATAATAAATGGCTACCTATAATAGGCCTACCTAATACCTACTCAAAATTACTTTTAAAAATTGAAAAATTGACATTCTAAGTAAATGTAGAGTGTATGATTGGAAAATTAAAAATATGCATGCCAAATTTGTCAGGCCTCGGAATAAAGACTGAATAGCTACTTGTGAAGATCCTGCAAGTAGTAACAGAAACAACACTTGCACTCTGCCACTTGGCATTGTGAGTTTGATACATTCTCTTTCTTGCTTATGGCCAGCCGGCCATTTGCATACCTAGGCATACGCATCACATGATGTTTTCAATGTTGTTGAGACTCGAAACTCATTTCAATTCATACATTCTTGATTCAATTCTGTGCGGGTGCATAAAAAGACCACTAGATTTAGTAAGTTATGCTTCTAGGCCTATTAATGTAGGCAAAAAGTTTCCTTCCAATGTTATCTTGAAAAGGAGACTACTCAGACTAGGTAATGCTAAAAGATAACAAGGACCTTCCGAGCGAGATAATAGGCTACTTAGAGTTAGATGGACTAAGTGTTGTTGATTTGCTGATGATGTCGTGGAGCTTCATAAACGTGGAATAAACAATGAAAGCCAGCACGGGACCACAAAGTTATGGCGTCATAAGCGTGAAAACATATGACTAGCCAAAGAATTATAAATTGCAAATTGTTCTTATGGAAAACTAACGGAACTATTCATAATTTTACGTGAAAACCTTGATAACTTCCTAGTGGTGAACATGAAAATTGAGTTTGACTGTAATTAATTCATCCGCCAAAAGTTAATCAATCAACAGTTTTTTTTAAAGCCTCTGTTATCAAATACTAGGGAAACGCCAAAGTCGTTGTTAAACGAGTGAGTGAGCCATGTGTATAGTACCCGGTATCATTCCCCATACTGGGCTAGATCCAGCCTTAGGTATATGGGAGGAAAGGGGATGTTCCCGGGTACTCAACACTTGGCTCACTCACTCGTTTAACAACGACTTTGGCGTTTCCCTAGTTTAAATTGAACATTCAAAATGCGAATCGTGTTCAAAACGTATTAGCGTGAAACATTAACAAATTTCCAAGATAAAACAAAATCACCTAATTTTTATTTCCCATTTAACACCCCTCAAAAATAATATGTGGGTGTAAAAATATAAAAAAGTTTGAACTGACGGGTATCGAACCCCAACCCTCCGTGCGGTAGGTTAAATGCTTAACACTAGGCCATGCGTGCCACGTAGATTTCGTCCCGCAAGCTGCTACTAAACAAATGATATCGATAGTAAAAAATCACATTTTTATTTATTGTAGGATTAAATGGCAATGAATCTAGCTGATTTTTTTAACAGTTCTTAATAAAATCGTACCGGATGTCTTTTTAAAATTTCAGCGCAATTTGTTCAGCGGATTTTGGACGTACAAACAGACACACAGAATCACAGAATGAGAGCCGTTTGAGTTGAATGGAGACACTCAGTCGCTCCGCTCCCTCTTTTTCTTACCATTTGGCCTAATTTGTTATATGAGGTGTTACAGATACTTAATACTTCCATGGCTAGTAGGCTCTATGTTAGTAACAAGTAGCTTATTGGAAAGAACTTACTATTATACTTTTTTTCAGGTGGATGCTGACAACAATCGACAGTGCTCAGACCACACTAGATGTGTTCATGAACCGTGTTACATTTTCTTACTTCATTGATGCCCTTAAACGTGCACAGGCTAGAGGTTGTCGTGTACGTCTAATAACGAGCTGGGAGAGGGAAGACGCTCATTCTACATTGTATCAGTTGCGTATGGCAGGCAAGTATCCGGCAATGTTGGGTTAACTCACCACATCAGACATACAGAATCATTCAATCATACATAAAATGTCTGTTAAAAAAATTATCTTGTAACTGTGATTTTATACGAATTTTTTAATTTTTTAATCCAGAAATTTGCGAAAATTGTCGTTTTGGAAAATTTCTTAAATCGGCTTTACCCTGATTTTTTTTTTGTTCCACATATGTACTAGAGCATCGTACCAATCTAAAATGGCCCTTTATAACATGCACAAATATAGGCCTACCTACTCTCAAACACGCAAAAATAGGCGTTCCAAAATCACACCCATTTGTGGTAATCAGCATATTTTTGCCGAACCACATGCCCAAATTACAATAAACAAGATATAGAGGAGTCATTAATGGCAATATTTTTAGGGTCAAAATCCTCCAAGGTAACGGTGCATAAAGATCATACCCATGTTATTTCTTGTGCGAGATTTTTATCAATGGGACCTAGCTCGAAAAATACTAAGTTTGACAATTTTTGGGGGGTCATGGTGGACCCAATCATTTTTCTGTTAATTTATTAATTCATAGCTAGTTAGCCTGATTGAAATATATTTTTTGAGTTTAGCGGGTGAACACCCCTATAAGTAAATTAACAAGAGTTTTGGTTGTCCACGTTTATCGTGAAACATATTTCAAGAAACTACAGCGATGCGATTCTATAGAACGTTTAAAACGGGTCGAGTTGTAAAGTCATAAGCGTCAATAATCATCATGTAAATTGCTAAGGGCGGTGTAGTGCAATATAGGCCTTCATGGCAGCAGTACTAGACTGGCTGAACATCAGAGTATGGGTACGTGTCAAGGATTTCAAAATTGTAAGGGTTGTTCATTAAGGTTGATCTATTGGCATGGTAAAAAATTTCCTAAATATTATTTTATCAAAACAACAGACACAGGCCTAGTTTTAGGGCTGTGCGAGTTTCGACTTTTCGAGATTCGAGCGAGATTAAAGTGCTGCTCGAATCTCGCTCGATCTTGAGATCGTACTGCTCGGAAAAACGAGTCTCGCTTGATCTCGATCTCAAATTGCTCCAATAATCTAGTCTCGAGATATCTCCGTCACGAACCACGGTGGTCGTAATTATGCGGGACCTTGCGTTATGCGACGTGGTAAAGTAATATTTATTCCCTGATTTTTGCGTAATAATTTCATATTGCCATGCCACATTGTCGAGAAATCTCAAGGCCTAGGCCTAACAGAGTCCCGGTTCCATTCCGTGATCGGAGCTTGGATAAACCCGAAGATCGGAGGCCTAGGGCCTACTAACAAATGACGCATAAAATAGGCTTCACTTTAAAACACTTTCCTCTAGAGAAGTTCTACAGAACGAAAGTTAGGCTAGGTACTTCTAGCACTAGCATACACCCAATGTGACAACAAGACATCCATCTACATTTTATTTTAGGCCTAATTGAAATTTCACAAATTCGTTGCCAGCGCGCATGCGTCTGTCGACGCGCACACAGATCGCGCATTTTGACTGGTCACTGGTAGTGCACTCTATCGTGCGAGCCACTGAACTGAAGCGTGATTTGTGAAGTTGGCGGTAGAGAGCAGAGAGCGCTTTATCGACTCGTTATCGACTCCAACGGAGAAACTACTTTATCGGTTTTTCTTACGACATTCCTATCTCGTTGCGACATTCATTAACCCTTTAAGCGCCGGGTTTTCTGGCATCGGTCACACGCCCTGGGCCGAGTTCTTTTTAAAAAATTGTAGGTTTCGGAATAGGCCTGTGTTCACTCGATTCCCCGAAAGTAAAGTTCTCTAAATCGTGCTCGTCTTCATCATAATCAAAAATTAATCTTCTTACCTTGTTTGATCGAATAGGCCTAGATGTTGTCTTAGGGCAAAGCAAGAGTGGACGACACACGGCAACATGTTCTGTTGTAGGCCTCGGTAAAGACTTACTTTCCTGATTACTTGATAGTTCTTGGTCACTGTTATCACTTCCTTGATCATAAATAGAGCTCACATCACTGTCACACGGTTCTTCATCGGATTCAGCTGTCAAAATTATCTCCACAATATCGTCTGTTGAAATGATTTTATTTTGGCGCGAAGTCAAGTTCCGTTTAGCCATGCTCACTCGAGGCGCGCGCCTTTGACAATGAAACTGGTAACACGACATCAAACATTCACGCTCGTTTAAAAAACACCGACAATCGAAATGTTGCACTTGAAGCTTCATCACTTTGCCGTAATATGTCTTAAGCGTTTGCAATTTACCAGACGTCGATATCTACAATATATCGTCTTATATTAATTACAAAAAAAAGCGGGAGAAGTAAAACGCGTATACGCGGGAGTGGCCTAGCAGCGACCTCGCCTAAGCCGGGGTATACGCGGGCGTGGCGCTTAAAGGGTTAAAGGGGTATTACACTGAGGTTGCTGCCAGGTGTTGTTACTTATTAAATATTTTCACTACCAAATTAATGTGATAAAACTAATAAAGTTAGAAACAAAAATTATATTTCATTCAACATTTAGCCTAGGCCTAAGCCTAGGACCTCTGCCATAGATAGGCTAGGGCTAGGCCTAAGCTACTCCACGCCTAGGCCTCTATGCACTGAACTGAGAAATGTTTACTTTTAAAATATTATTTTTAGGCCCTAAGTAGGCCCTACGGCCTATTTTTTTACTTTTAAAGCCGCCTAGGCCTAATTATTTTGCGTAGGCGATTCTTTCTTTGGGGTCCTACAACAGGCCTAAGCCGACTAATTTCATAATTTCAATGCGCTCGATCTCGCTCGACCTCGCTTGATCTCGGATCTCGCTCGAGATTCAAGATTTTTTTCAAATTCTCGCTCAATCTCGCTCGACTAAAAAATCCCTGCTCGCACAGCCCTACCTAGTTTATCAATTATCATCATTTGACATTGCCAAAACTATTTTTTATTTATTTTTCGGTTGAGCGGTACGCCCAATATAGACGTTTATAGTTAAATTTATGACGTATATCCCGGACATATTCCTGCTCGTAATTTTTGGGTTGGAAATCTCATTTTTGTTTCTATTTGTAACACACACTCTTGCCTACAAACTAACATACTTGGAAAAAAAATTCCGTTCATATCTTGCACGGTACAAAGTTTTTCCCTCGCCGGTACAAATACTAACTTTGTACCGGGAGAAGAAAAAAATCATACCATGCAAGATATTAGCAAGAACATTTTTTCAAGTATGTCAGTTTGTAGGCAAGAGTACGTGTTATTAAGTGAGCGTTTCCATTTGACTCTGCCGGAAAAAATAGTCACTGTTTTTTTTTTTTTTTTATGTCTTGCCATAACGTTCGAACGGAGGCTCGGATCGAGTTGAAATTTGGACCATCCGCAAGCTTCGTTCTCAATTGAATGTGCCATTAGTTTTGTGGCAAAATCGTTCAAAAAGTTACATTAAAGTTAACCGAAGGTTTTTTTTCCAAACTAAACTGCGACAAAATCTGAGGTGGACAAATCATTTATAATGTCCGTCCGGTCACGAATATGTTAATTTTATTTTAATCCGATAAGTAGTGTAGATGGAAATTACATTTTAACAAAAGTAATGTTGCCATGGCAACGAGTTTGTATGTCTCGCCATAACGTTCGAATGGAGGCTCGGATCGAGTTGAAATTTGGACCATCCGCAAGCTTGGATCTGGATTGAATGCCATTAGTTTTGTGGCAAAATCGTTCAAAAAGTTACATAGTTACATTAAAATTAATCAAAAGTTTTTTTTTTCTAACTAAACGGCGACAAAATCTGAGGTGGCCAAACCATTTAGAATGTCCGTCCGGTCACGAATATGTTAATTTTATTTTGATCCGATAAGTAGTGTAGATGGAAATTACATATTAACGACAGTAACGTTACCATGGCAACGAAAAGTCGCACGAGTTTGCTGGCCACTATGCACTGCCACCTAGAAGTAATCAAAATACTATCGAGGAAGCAGTGTATTATTTGTTAACAAAGAGTTAAAATAGTTTTCCGAAGGAAATGATGTCAAGGTCCTCTAGATGGCGGTGGATTTTATCCACAAAGTAAAAGTTTACCCACGGGTTTACCGAAATACCTTGCCAATAATAAATAATATTGGAAACTTGGCCCCGTGGACAGCAAACGTCGCAAATTTAAAATTTTTAAAAATGTGCAATGTGGGTCTAGCTATAGCACGTGCTCGCTTATCAACGCGTCCAACTGAGCGTTTCCTAGTAAATAGGAACAAAAATGAGCCTTCCAGCCCAAAAATTATGAGCAGGAATATGTCCGGGGTATACATCATACATTTTACTATAAACGTCTATATTGGGCATACTACTGCTCAACCGAAAAATAAATAAAAAATAGTTTTGGCAATGTCAAGTGATGATAATTGATAAACTATATCTGTTGTTTTGATAAAATAATATTTAGGAAAATTTTTATTAGGCCGATCAACCTTAATTTGTGACTTTTGTGAGGCACAATCTGTGGTCTTCCGCCGTATCTTTGGGTTTCTAGTGTTCTCAGAGTAATAGCTTTTACCGGCTTCAGCCTGCTTACTTGTCGGCTACCTACACGTTAGAGCGCGCTAGTTGTTACACTGATAGTTGCACAACCTAGCAGATAAGTAGGAAGTTAATTGGTTGCCGGTCACTTCTGCTCAGTCAACAATTCGATCCTAGCGCTTGTAGCGCATGCTTGTGTAACTACTTCAACACGAATGACGCGCAAATTTTGAATTTGTATTTGAAATCAGATAACTTGCTGCTTTGAAATTAAGATGCTTCTTTGCTTAAAATCCAAGCTAGGTAAAAATTATTGTTGCGATGTATTTGCTGCGCATTTATCACGTTATTTTTATACAATGTATTTTTTACAGGATGATGGTTAGGCCTATATGAAACAAAATTAAATTGTTACTACTGAGCCTTCCTTGGGCAATCATTTATTTGATATGATGTTGGGTGAGATCATCAACATACAAAAGCAACACAATATAAACATCATTGCGTATTTATGTGTTTTGGGGTTGTAAGTTATTTATGTGTTATTAAAATAAATTGCGGGGGACATTTCACCACGTGAATATATTTGGTTGTGTTCACGTTTCAGCCCAAAGTATGTGGACTATCCTCAGGATAGGCCTAATTAAATAATAAATGTCCCAATTAATTAATTTAAAATATGATAATATCCGGGTCTCGGAAGCCTAAAATTAGAAATTTATATCTAGTTAATATTTAGGTACAGACACAGGATGGTAAATAACTGTAAAATAAATATTAAATGAGTTCCCGAGATTATTTTGGCATTAAATATTTGCCCCTAGCCAAAAGACTGCTATGTTGTTAATGTTGTTGTTGTTGTAACTGTAAGATACAATTTGTATTTTTTTTTTTACGATGATGGACTTGGCTGCGTCGAGTGAAATATAAATTAGAGTAAAATGTAAAAATTATCAATTTTTTATTTGCGAAATAACACTATATAGGCATAATCGTAAAAAAAAATACAAAGATCCCTTTCCCTTAGCTAGACGAAATTGTTGCTTTCCATTACAACATTATACGCATTTTATTTTTTGTCGTTTGCCCTCTTGTTTTGTATGCAATTAAAAACATGGGGTCTATCTATCTTCTTTAGCCTCCCGGGAATAGTGAAGATATGATAATGTTGCTTTAATATTGTGTTGTGTTGTGAATTGTGATAGCAATTGGTTGTAAAAGATCCTGCTAGTTGTAGACCCATGAGCCATCGTCAAGAAGAAAGTTGGTATAGTTTCTAAACCTAATCCCGGTTGGGGAACAGTATTTATATACGTACATATGGACGCAACAACACATTTTCAACAACTCTAACTTCTAAGAAGATTTTCTTTGACTAAAACACTCCAATAAATACATTAAAAAACACAAAAGTAAGTAAATAGGTTGAATGTCAGCACTCATTATTTTACCTTTGTGGTGACAGAACAGTTAACAAAAGCCTTTCAAATAATTGCTGAAGAATTCCTTGGAAATGCGCGTCGCAATTTGAATAGTCTCTCTCTGGTCCCACGTTGCCATTCAAATAATGCAACAGTGCATAACGTGATCGCTCTGGAAGACGGAACCATCTCGTCGGTCGGAGGATCCCATCTCAGTCTCAGATGGCTTGCCCCGGCCGGCCTTGTTTTGAGATTACATGATGAGTGATTGCATCATTATGTCATCGTGACACTAGTTGGGGGGGGGGGGGGGAGACGGGGGGGGAACATCGAAAGGTTTCATGTTAAGTTGTATAATTTTCTTAGTACTTAATTATTATTTCCGTACATTGCTGTTAAATTAATTTGATTTGCCGGTCGTCGCTAAATTAACCCATGCCTGGGTTAACAGCCCCATTAGTACGTCAAACTCCGGACCGTAGATGGGGAAACGTTTTTGGAAGGGCAGATCCTCAAAAGAGCATAGCACTTGTTATAGACCAGAACCCAGGTTTGGAAACGGGGGGTTTCCTACCTGCGGAGAAATGGAGACCAATATATTATGTTAGGGTGGTTATTTTGGAGTAGAAATCCACTTGTTGGCCAGTTGGCCAGTGGTGGGTGCGGGGTACAGGGGTGTCCAAAGGGTCAACTGTGTACCGGAAATAACTTTTTTGAGTTTTTCAAATTCCAACTCGACACCTTCTTGCGGTTTGGCCCGTGAATAGGGGAGTTTCACTTCCTGAAACTAATGGCGAGCTCTGGGTCGTCGTCGGGGAACCCCTTCCCTTTGACTACCTCCCCGACGGCGACGACAAAGACAACACGGACGGATGATGACACAGACGGAGACGACCACGACGTGGGGGAACCCCTGCCCTCCCCATATGCTTGTGGCTGGTTCTGACCAGCACAGGCCTGTCCACCCCTTGTCCCCCCGCGTCATCTCTTACGTCCCTCCCTTCGTCTCGATTAGCCAAGTTGCATAAATATGAGACGTAAAGCAATATCCAATCAAATCCAAAATCAAAGTCAAAATGGTCCCAAATTGCCCGTTTTGGTTAAAACTGATATATTATGTTAGGGTGAATATTGTTTAGTAGAAATCCACTTGTTGGCCAGTTGGCCAGTGGTGGATGCGGCGTACAGGGACGTCCAAAAAGTAAATTTTGGTGATGATTTACACCTGTTTTTATTTTTTTAGTGCCCAATCGTTGAACAAAATCTATTTTTGGCTTTAGAGTCATGTGTGGATTTGAAAATAGAATGTTGAGCATATTTTTATTTTCTCATACCTATGTTCCTGAAATAACAATTTTGAGTTTTCCAAAATCAAAGTCAAAATCGTCCCTAGTAGCCCATTTTGGTTAAAACTGATAAATTATGTTATGGTGGTTATTATTTAGTAGAAATCCACTTTTTGGCCAGTTGGCCAGTGGTGGATGCGGCGTACAGGGTCGTCCAAAAAGTGAATTTGTAAGACGATTTTTAACAGTTTTTATTTTTATATGGCCGAATCGTTGAGCGAAATGTATTCTTTACTTTTGATTCGTGTAAATAATGTAAAATAGAATGTTTTCTACATTTTTATTTTATTGCATGTCCCGGAAGTAAAATGTTCGTCTTTTTCGAAAAAGAAGTCAAAATGATCCAAAGTTGCCCTACTTTGGACATGAAACTGTACATATCCTTACTTCATGTAATATTAATGTAGATATACCGGTATTGAGTTCTATGGGGATGTGTTTGATGGTCGTGTAATCAGTAGTCTGGTTCATCTTCGTCTTCACTCTCAACAACGTCTCTGCCTCTTTCAATCTCGATGTCGTCGGGATCATCTTCCACATCGGATGCATTGTCTTGTGTTTCCAAAATATTAACAAACTCATTTGGGAGCACATTGCCTTCGGTTCGCGTGTAGAGAAGTCCATCCGGGGTTACCGACCAGCCATGACTTAGGGGTTCAGGTATGTCGGGCACTGCGTCTGTTGCTTTACGCCATATCATTGCTTGATAATTTGCACGCAGGATATGCAACCGTAAAGATGATCTGCATGGTGGTAGTAAGCTGAGATCAGTGCCGCTGTAGTTCGTCAGTGGTTTAAATAAATAATAAATAAATAAATTTTATTTAGAGTCTACCCACTCAGTTATATAACTGATTTTCAGTGGGGGACTTTAAATCAAAGCGACCAAGCCAACCCTGCAGGCCCCGACGCAATCGACGAGTGAGCGATAACTAACCAAAGATCGATATTTTTAATAGGAAATATAGCAATCAGTGGTATGGACAGTGCGAACACCCGCGAATCAACGCCAGAATCAACAAGGCAGATTCAGAACAACTCTGAAATTTATTATGTGCTTCGTTGTTAGGACGGCTCCAAAGTCACCGTTTACAAACTCCTAAGACAAGAACTGATGGACTCAAGTCCAAATCAGAAGTTAAAAAACTTCTGACTTTAGCGGGAATCGAACCCTGGACCTTCTGCATTGGAAGCAGATACGCTAACAACAAGACAGTAATGTTTGAAATCGTTTCCGAAAAAGATGGTAGCGAGTTTCATTTACATCAGCAGTACAGGTCTTCCCATACATAAGGCAAACAAATCTTTCTAATTGGTCGGAAAGCGGAGGAAAACTTTTACCTTAGACTATTAGAGAAACACCCCGAATTTGAGAACACTTTCTTATCTCTTGGCACCTCGGTTACTATTGAAGAAACTGCGTGCGACCAATTGGAAAGATTTGTTTGCCTTCATCAATCATTGGGTCTCCTTTTCTGCGGAACCTCGTACTTTCACAGCGCGCAAAGTGGTAGACAACTTGTCATTTGAGCAGCCTATTCTAGTTTTGGGATGCAACCTGGTTTAACTATCTGTGATTGTTTGGGTGAATAGCCCAACGGCTTGTTTCATGGTGATCCCAACAAATTGTAGCATTCTTTGTATTGAAATTATCAACCGTTTACAAAAACAAACCCAAATTGAATGCAATTCTTCATCTTTAGAGAATGTTAGGAAGTATTTGGGGGGGGGGGGGGGGGGGTCCGCTTCTATTTAAACAACTGTAAACCGCGTACTGTACCATTATTCTAGCTTTCAACTTTTAAGTTCAATGTACATATTTCAATAATGTTATGTTCAACAGATATTATTCTAGAGAATGTTATTTAGTTACTTACAGGAATGTAAACATCAGGGATTTTTAATTGTGTAGCTGTTTACCATATAGGCCTATATTTTGTTTATTTTTGACACTTACCACGAAAAGTAATACCTATATCACAGAAAAATGTGTGTACTGATTGACGTAACATGTAAAGTTTTCACATTTCAACGTCCATTACGTCCACGTATTATACTTCTAATAATTGCACAATATTTGTCTAAAATGCTATTGCAACTGCAACATCGAAGTTCTTTCACTTCAGGTGGAAAATTTTATTTTCATAACTCGGAAAAATATGTGACCGTATGTATAATGATGTAACACTTCTCACGAACACAATACTACTATAGGGACCATGAAAGTAATCTACCAAGACTCCTTACAGTCTGAAGGAAGATGAAGATGACACTGCTGTTCTGATGGGTAGAGGCATTTGTTTTTCGTAAAAAGCGTTAAACCCCAAATAACACCACAAACTGAAATAACACCACAAAATCGCAATAAACCAAAATAATCCCCCATATGGTATTTCATCCAAATTTTACTATTTGCCTTTTTAAAAACACCATTTCTTCCATCATTCAACGACTTTCACTCTAACATACAGATAACTTGTGTATTTTTAATGAAATACCAGCTCAGAAAAAACAACAAATATAAATTCTGTAAATTGCTCTTAGTTGTATTAATGTTTGCAAAGGTGTTTCATTTGTTTTGCTCCCAAAGTGGTATCTGTGAGATGAAACCAGTGACCACTTGTGTACATATTAGCAGTGTAAATATATTTTGTGCTTGAATTTTACCGTTTTGCAATGAGAGGAAGCAAAATATAAATAAAACCATAGAACACCACTTTATAAAAATTTTAAAACAAAATTTAAGAAAAAATAAAATTATTTACAAATGGGCCTCTATTGATGGGGAACTTGAAATTGTTTTGATTTTGAAATTGAAATTGGAACATATGCAAGTTGATGTATCAGTCTAATTAGTGCATGTCAGCTAAATGCTAGTTGGAAAAATATTGTAAGCTGGCACTAGCATGGTGTCAATATACAATCATATGCATATGCCCTATCTATAGGCCTATAGGTCCAGGAAAACCAAGATGGGCCCATAAGGTCCATTAATTAGTGTGAGAGATAGGGTAAGGAAACTGGTTCTGGATCGGGTTAAGCAATATTACAATTTTGTGTAGGTATCAGGAAGTGTTTTTGTTTTTCTTCCACATGACTACTATATTGTTATTGATTAACTTTGTGACAATATTTGCAAAAGAAAAATGAAAAATAAGTTTACAAAGGTACTAAAATGAGTCAATTAAAAAAATAGTGTTTGATCCAGAATTGATACCCGGGTATCAGATGTGGATCATCAACCTAAAACTCTTCAAATTGATATTAGGGGTTCATTTATATGTTTCATGAGTAGTGATGGAGCCCATAGGCCTACTTGGGAAAGGAACTTTCTAAAAGAACAAGTTCCTTTTTCCCGGAACTTTTTAAGGAACTTGATCCCTTTTAGTGTTGAGGAACTTTTAAGTGATCAAGTTCATATTTTCAAGGATTTTTTTAGAAAGTTCCTTAAAACGTTCCAGTTACAATTATGTAGTCCTAGGTAGTCAATTTTGTACTTAGCACCACTTTTCAGTATCTCTTAGCAAACAACCTTACCATTACGTATCATTCATAAATTTTCATATCATATGTATCATCATGATTCATGACCCTACCGCTCACCGTGCTCTTTGACAACCGTATGCATGCTTGCAAGTTGCACTTCAGTCACTCTTCAGTCGCATTAAACAAACTTTAAAATAAAAGTGAACGTTTTAAAGGAATTTGGTTCCTATTTATGAGGAACTTAAATGTTTTAGGGGTAAGCGTGTAAAAAGGAACTTGAACTTTATAAAAGTTCTTTTTTTAATTGATGAACTGAATCTTTTAAAAGTTCCTTTCAAAAAGGAACTTCATTTCATTTCATTCTTTATTCACAGATTTGTACATAGTAAAAATATACCCTCTCCTGAGAGAGAGGGAGTGAATAACTAGCACAGTAATTAGAATTAGAATATAAATAGTAATACAATAAAATATTTAAGAGAACAATTAATAAGAATAGATAAGATAAACATACATACGTTATGTGATGGACAAGAAGGAAGATGGGACACAAAATGTGTTAGTTAAATTCAATTTTTGCAATAAGGAATTCCTCTAAGGAATAAAAAGGGTTATGAATGAGAAAAGATTTAATTTTAATTCTAAATGATGTTGGAGTATCGTTTTGATGGATTGTGGAAATTTATTGTAAATTTTACTACAGAGGTAGCTTGGACTGTTTTTAAATAAGTGAATGGTTGAAAGAGGAATGAATATGTTAGAGTTAGTACGCGTTTTATGAGAGTGGTTTATTGCATTTGTTAAAAAACAGTTCAGATGAGAGTGTGCAAATATGGAAGCTGACAAATTAATTCGGATGTAAGAGTCAATATATGAAGATTAGTGAAATGTGTCTTACATGAATGTCGCCTTGATATACCGGCGATTATTCTCACCGCCCTTTTTTGTATTATGAATATTCGTTTAGCATGACTTGAGATGCCCCAAAATAGAACTGCATATGAGATAATTGACTGAATGTATGAATGATATACCATGAGTAACGTAGAAGGGCTCACAAGAAGTTTTAGCCTTCGAAGCATGAAACAACCACTTAGCAGACGCGGTGCCAATGTCTGGATATGTGGAAGCCAGTCAAGGGACTCACTCACAGTAAGCCCTAGAATTTTTGCAGTAGGTTGCCTTGCTATACTCTTACCATCCAGACGAATAAGGGGGCTTAGGGTATTGCGATGCATTAGTATGAAAATTTAAGAAAATTGTTTTTATCGTTTGGATAGCCAGTCTACTAGACTTACAGTATGATGATATTTGTGATACTTGAGAATTTGCAGCTGATGTTAGCAACATTGAATTTACATTATGGGGGGCTATGAGGAGGGAGTTGATGTCATCAGCATATATAAGGTGAGGAAAGATTTTACAATGTCCTGGAAATTTTCCATATTAAGAAGTTTGGGAAGACTGTTAATATATATTATGAAAAATAGAGGGCCAAGCGTAGACCTTGGGGGACACCACTAGTTATTGGGAGTGGGTCAGATATTGAAGGAATGTGTGATTTCGATGACATTATTTTCACCGTTTGTTTGCGGTTAGTGAGAAATGACGTTATCCAACTGTGTGCAGGGCCGATAATGCCTAAGGAATGTAGTGTTTTGAGGAGAATTCCATGATCGATTGTATCAAAAGCTTTGCTCATATCAAAAAAGAGCCCAATGGCTTGATCTCCTCTGTCTAAAGCAGAGTAAAGCGATGAGAGATATGAAAAAATAGCTGTCGTCGTAGATTTCCCAGAACGGAAGCCATGCTGACTGTCATCTAGAATGTGATATTTATTGAGATAGGAGGTAAGTCGATTGTACATTACGAGTTCAAAAATTTTTGAAAACGATGAGAGTAACGAGATTGGGCGATAGTTATCTAAAATATCCTTCTTTCCTTTTTGTGTATAGGGACGATTGTTGATTGCTTCAAAATTGTGGGGAAAGTGCCAGTTTCGAACGACATGTTTATAATGTTGGATAGAGGCAATGCAATGAGTTTAATTGATTTCACTAGGATGGCACTAGGTATGCCATCATGTCCGCACGAGTACTTAGGAGCTACTTTCTTCATTAGTTTTGCAAATTTCTGTAGGATTTGTTGGATATAAAAAGAATGATTTGATTGGTCTCAATATATCAGACACAATAGGAGTTTTTAAAAGAGGTATAGCACTAATTTCTTTAAAGAACACGTTGAATCTATTAGCAACCTCAAAAGGATTATCGATCCTTTTCCCATCAACCGCAATTGCCATGTTTATAGGTGAAGTAGATGATGATGTCTCTGATCTGATAATGTTCCAGGATGCCCTAGATTTATTTGTGGAAGATAAAATAATGCTATCGTTAAATTTTCTTTTGGCTATTTTAATATTTCTAGAGTGAAGATTTTTTAAACGATTGTAATTGCCTTTATGAATAAGGTCAAGTGGTTTTCTCTTACATAGTGCATGTAGGTTCCTGAGGTCGGCAGATGCTGAGCGAATCTCAGTTGTAATCCATTTCTTTGATTTAACTGGTTTAATAGTATTACATCTGTTAACTGGAAAGGCTTTGTTAAAGAGATACACATATTGTGAATGGAATGCATCAAAACACTCATTGACAGTATATATATTTTGAGCAGCAACCCAGAGCTCATCTTGAAGGAGTTCAAGGAATTTTAAAGTATTTCTTTCATTAAATTTTCGTTTTAGAGTCCAGCTTGGACCACTCCAGTTTATTGAAGATTCGAATTTAAGGAAGAGTGCAAAATGGTCTGATAAACACGAGTCTACTAGTAAAGTTTCCCCTTGAAGGTGTCCTAAATTGAACGTGGTGAATATATTGTCTATAAGAGTAGAGGTGGTAGAGGTTGTACGTGTTGGAGTGAATACTGACGCTATTAGACCAAAGGAGTTTAGAATGTCTTGGTAAAGAACAGTATTATTTGATGGTTTAAGAAGATCAATATTGAAGTCACCGCAGACCACTACTCTGCATTTGGATGAAGTTTGGTAACTCGGATAAGAGTTGCTTCTAGATTGTCAATAAATTGTGAGATGCTAGTAGAGGGTGGTCTATAAACTGAGAGGGGGATCACTTCTATATTAACTTCTCTCCACAAGATTCCAGTACACTCAAACACTTTTTCAATGCAATTATCATGAATGCCTGGAATAAGGATAGTATGAAGCCATGATTTTGCAAATATTGCAACCCCGCCAAATGGAGAGGTTCTACAGTAAATGCTGGAAGTACAGTACTGGGGAATTGAAAGTTTTATGGCTTCCGAGGCAGACAACCAGTGTTCCGAAATACAGAATATGTCTGGCGACTGAATATCAAGGAACACTTCTACTTCATCAACTTTATTTTTTATAGATCGAATGTTAAGGGACATTATGCTAGGGAGTGCCTTTTGTGATGATACATGCTGAGTATTGATTAGGTCAGTTTTTGTTAGATCAGTCTTTGTGAATTTAGGATTTTGAGATAGAATGTGTTGGTCTACGGAGGGAGTTATGGTGGTCTTGAGACCTTTTTGATTAATTGAAAATTTGAGGAAGGTATGATTTTATTTTTTGTTTTAGATAATCGGGACGGAATGGTTCTACGTGGTGGCATTATCTTTTTGTTTTACGGGAAGTCAAATAGGAGTAATTTGTTGTTTTGGATCTGCCTGAGGATTGTCTACATCCGGCTGGGCTGATGTGTTTGACCAGTCTTCAGGCTGAACTGCATTTTCGGGTAGATATCTAGGCTGGGAGGGCTGGTCTAAACCAGCAGCAGGGTCCTTGGCAACCAGGGGCTGAGTGTCTAACTGAAGCATCTTTGTAGAGTGGGATGGAAGCTTTAAGACAGATGATTCTGATACCTGGTCCATATCTTGATTTAGTAGCCCGGGTGTCATAGCAAATAGGACTGGATCAACTGGAGACGTTGTGCCTGCAGCGTTAGGATTGGCTGCAGACATGATGGTAGTCACATCGGGATTGGATAGAGACGATGTTGCGATAGGCCAGGTGGGCGACTCTTCTAGGCTTACAGAAGGTTCCTTGGTAGCCATCATGATTACCGGAGAGATTGGCTTTGCAGGTGGATCGTGAGCTAGCATCGTTGATGGGAAGTTTTTCAGTGGTTTATTTTCAGGTGCTGGATTTGCGGGTGGAAGGGCCGCCATGTAACTGTGGTGCAAATTTCCTCAATCATGTTGTGGATTTTGAGACTGCCTGAGTTGTTAGGTTGTAATCCGTCAATGGAGATGTCGGCGTCAGTTAACCACATGGCTGATTGGACGTATACTGCTCCAAGTTCTCGCATGCCCATTTGATAGCCTCGTTGGCGTTGTCAATAATTTGATTTTTTATATCGCTTCTATAGAATAAGCTAATGTATACGATAATTGCGTTGGGAAACGATTTTTGCGTTGTATGTATTAACTGGTACACCTGATCCAATATTCTGTTGGTCTCCATCTTATGAAGCAAATTCATACCACAGTGAAGAATCACTGTCGCAACTTTTGGATCGGGGACACGGTTGTAGATGGACTTATGAAGTTGGTGAAGTTGAACACCTGCATGAATTTCTTGTGTGTAGTGTCTATTGGGTTTTGGCTTGAGGAATTTGCAACCAGCAAACATGGAATCACTTATCACTATGTTATTGGACTTCTTTAATGAGTTGATGAATGTTGGCTTGGACTCATTTGGCCTAAGCACTTTCTGCTTGAGAGTGGTTAAAGCAAGTATGATGCAGCCGCACTTGACAAATTTGATTCTGGAAACATTGATCCACTATCAGTCCCCGGATTAGTTGTGGATCAAAATTGTATTATGAATTATTTGCAGCCATAAGGCCAACCACAATTTTTTTCTTCAAAACAAAATATAAAGACAAGACGGGAGCTAACAACTTGGTATAAATTTCATAATTCTAAAATTCTAAATAGTACAAATTTGGCACAAATTCAAAATTTAAAAAAAAATATTAAAAATTAGACTAACCCTTTTTTTAAGAAGGTTCACGTCTGTAATGATATTATCTAATCATAAGTGTGCCTATATTATTTTTAACTTGCTATTAAAACACTATTTGGCATTCTGCATAATGTCCTACTCATTTAGCATGGTGTTACCATCTTCAATACCTAACAGTCAAAAACCTCTTATTTATAGACACCTGCAAGGGTGCTTCGAGTAGTTGTTTAGTAATCTTAGTATAGTCAATTCTTAGCAAAACTTTTAATAAAACTGACAAGTTTGAAAGCTGTGCTAATAACTTATGAAATATTACAATGATACTTGCATGTGTATAGCAATTGCTACTGTTGCAAACGGCAACCATTTTGACAGCATTGTAGACCACTTCTTAAGTAGACAAATGACTCAACCTGGTGGTTACAGTGTGCAATTACAATGCTCCTAGGAACAATTTATCAGAAAAATCTACTGACAGCGCGATCTAGTACTACCATGTAGAACTTACACAAGCCCAGAGCCTTGTCAGGTCATTGAACTTGCTTATGTCGCACTCGCGGCGGGGATATGCAGTGCGATACCTTGGCCACACAGAGATATCCTTACACCGTGAGTGCGACCTTCATTCATGTGCAACTTACAGTTCAGTAAATTCGGTATGTTTGTTTTCAGGCATTATCGTGAAAACATTGGAACTTCCCCCGAGTGAGAATCTCAAGATCAATTTTGCGATTATCGACAGGTCGTCGGTGCTGACTGGAACTGTTAACTACACGTTTTCCAGTTTTTCCGGGCATCAAGAAGAAGTTGTACGCTACTATCATCAAAAGTTAGTCATACAATACATCCAATTTTTCCAGCTTTGCTGGGATGATTTCACCTATGCTAACCGAAAGTCCGATGAAATATTTGCCTTTGCTCAGTCAAAGATGCTAAAGTAAGCCTAAAATATCACTATCGGTGCATCTTTATTTTTTATTTTTTTATTCATTTAAATAATGATAATGAGAAGAAAAAAATCAATGTACATTTTCATTTGAGAAGCCCACATAGCATAATTCTTGTGTTGGGCAAATACATGATATGTATATTAAATATGTACATTGTTCATAATCAACAAGATGACGGCTAGAGTGAATTTTTTATTTATTTGCAAGGAAGCAAATGTGATTGCTTAACTTAATCCTTTATATTAATTTTAATTCACCTTTTCAAACCTACCCTGCAACACGTAGGTTACAAAGGTACCTAAAGCTGGTGACTTAAAAACTAAAGACTTAAAAACTAAACTTAAAGACAACACTATTACTGCAAGTAATAAGTTAAAACCGATTGGGCATTCTGATTGCTGGTAAATCCTTTTTCGAGGAACCACCTCTTAACATTCTTCTTAAAGGCGTAGTAAGAAGTACAGAAAATATTTTCTAGTAAAGCGTTCAAAAAAGTTTTACTTAGTGAAAAATAAATAAAAAATACATACAAAATAAATGTCTTGAACAGTTATTGTGGCCTACTTTATGTGTTTCTTACATTCTATCATTATGTTATAATATCATAGAACGTTTTGTGTAGGCCTATGCTATAGGCCTAGGCCTATATTAAAATTAAGAGATGGGCCGATTCCGATACTGATTCCGGCGATTCTTTAAGAATCGCTCAAAATTACCCCAAAAATCGAGAATCCGAGTCACTCAGTTTGTTATCCTAATTGTGGAAAACCCTTGTATTGGTTGTACCATGCCATGTCCTTACATGTTGTAAACATTCTTTTTTCTAAAACAAAATACAGTATTGATAGCATGTTACTTAAGGCTATTGTAATCAGGGTAGGGTCAAAACCTTGGAAGTCCATGAAAGTTGGCTGAATAAAAGAGTAGGCCTACCTTTAATAAAACAGCGTGAAAAAAATTTTTTGGTCGGGACATAACCTCACTATCGGCCATTATATCTCGTTTTTTTTTTACAATAGTGTAGCCAGCTCAGCTAGTGCAAAATTTAATTTTGTGAATCGGTTTTCTGGATATAGTTTCGTAACACCTTTAGCTACGTCATTTCTGTCTTTAAGGACAAATAGATTTCTGAAATAACAGTTGGTGTACGATTTGTTTTGCCAGACGACACAAAACTAAAAAAACTTGTTTTTGTACCGTTTGACAAAAAAAATCATACACCAACTCAGGGCACTCCAAGCAAGTGCTCTTGTAAATTTACTAGTCCGAAATTAAAAACACTAGTCCGTATTCCTACTCCAAACCACTACTAGTAGGTCCTACTACTATAACTTAAATACGTAATTTCGTAATAATAATAATTAATTACGTAATATTTGGCTACCCTTTACAATCATTTACCTTTTAATCTCCTACGTTAGATATCTCACAAACAGAACAAAACATCAAATTTAGTTGTTGGTCAAAACGTAACCACGTGTGTTCTGTTAGCCAGCGTTCTTGAAAAAGGTGCACACGATTTTGCATTGTCTGCAGTATGATTAGGTTTCTGTTTCTTGTTTGGGTTATCAACTCCTTGTAAATACCGCCACATATTTGTTGATCGCGTAGTTTGAAACGTAATGTACGCAATTTATGTTACGGCTCACCAAAAAAATCACTCGCCCGCCGGGCGAGTGATTTTCAAAGTTACTCGCCCGTGCAATAATACACTCGCCTCGGGCAAGCGTTAAATTCGAGCCCTGCACCAACTGTTATTTCAGAAATCTATTTGTCCTTATAGTTGAAGTTGTAGCTAAAGGTGTTAAGAAACTATATCCAGAAATCCGATTCACAAAATTAAATTTCGCACTAGCTGTGCTGGCTACACTATTGTCAAAAAAACGACATATTATAATGGTCGATAGTGAGGTTATGTCCCGCCCAATTTTTTTTTCTGTTTAAGAGTAAGACCCTCTTTCATTTAGAAAACTTTTCAGCCATGTTTCTTCAACTTTCAAATTATGGTCCAGACTCCAGAGGTTGTACAATAGCCTAAAAAGTTGAAACCATGCTCAGATGCCTTACATGGGTAATAATAAGACCTTTAAAAAAAGGAAAAAAACATCATAAAATAAACTATTTGTAGCAAGTCAAGGACTGAAATATAATTGTAAATTTAATACGTACATTACATTCTGGTAACCAACCTTCCTCAGACTAATCTATATGTGTTCATTACAATGTATGCCTTAGCTTTAGTAAAAGAATCACCATCCCACACAATAATTGTACAATTGGAATTGGAATCGGTCAAATCTGGAACCACCCAATCTAATTAAAATCGGCTACCTGTTTGAAGAGATAGTGTTCTAGTTATTTCAAAGATATGTTAATTCTAATATAGGCCTGCCAAAAGCAAACATACGTCTAGCACAATCACCACCATCATGCACTACATTTCTTGCATTTGCCCTGCATATTAAAAAATAGTCTGCTATTCATGCTACATACTTTATTGTGCTACTTTTTAAAAGAATATCAAATATGAAAGATATCCCCAATTCAGTGGAATCACAGAGACAAAAAACAATAAAATAAAAACTATCACACTTTGTACACTACAAAACACAAAACTATTTAAACACTGAGGCTCTAGCAGTAAACCCGGAAAGAAAGAGGGAAAGGGAAGGTGTCGTGTGTTAACCTTGAAATCTCAACTCTCATGTCTTGTATGCTGTAAGTTATTAGGTAATTACTAATTAGTCATCATATAATGTATTTAAAAGAAATTGTAATTCTCTTTTGAAGCAGGGTTCCTGTTTTGTTTTTTTAACTATTAAAAAAAAAAAAAATGTGGTTTATTTGATTTAATTAAATCCATTTTTTTAAATTCCCTTTGAATCTGTGAATGTCACACTTGTTTTAATTTCTCCTGTTTCACTTGGTACTTACTACATTTAAACAAAATAGGCCAAAATAAACCAATTAATGTTGCAAAATGACAAATAAATTACTTATAATCCTGTCAAATAAGATCGTATATTGACGTTTGGAAGAAAAAATTGCGATGTCGCTGAATTTTTGCAGAGACTTTCCTTATATAATACTTATCAACATACTAAAACTCCCCTACAATCGGAATGGAGCTTCGGCCGCCATATTGGAAAATGGCGGCCAAAATGTGTTTGTTATCAAATATCTCCAAATTGGTTTGAGATAGACAAAATATCTCAATGGCAAAAATATTCCCCATTTAATTCTCTACAAAACAGGTGTCTTCTATAGTTTTGGCAGGGGCAACGGTTACGTCACAAATACGTGGTTTATATGTTGCTCATTGGAGTACCAGCTTATTTCCAAATTTTCACGCCCAGCATCAAACAATGCCCGGTAAATCCGTAAGAAATCGATTTAAATTTAAAAAAAACTTTTGTACGAGGTTCATGAAAGCTTCCATTAGTATTTAAAAAAATCAGTTCTGCGAAATCGAATTTTGCATTTACCTGGAATTTGGTTTTACCATTGTTGGCATTTCCTCAAAAATGCCCTTTTTGACTGTCCATTATTAAGCACTAAATAGCATTGGAGGAAAAATTCTTGCTACGCACATTGAAATGACTCAAATAATGATCCGATTACAGCCAAAGTTTAATTCAATATGGCTGCTAATTCCTAATATCCACAACATCAAAGTGAATTATGTAACAAAAAGAGTGTAAAAACAGCACGAAAACAGTATTCATATTGTGAATACAGTAAGACCCCTCTTACCCGATCTCCTCTTATCCGATGTTCCGTGTTAACCGAGCCGCCCCAAAAAAAAAAAAAAAAAAAAAATTAAAGTTTTAAATACGTAAATAAAACATAAAATATTACAGACGCCGCGCCGCACTTTTTTAAATGTACTCGCATACATTTGTAGGCATGCCTTACGAGTAGGGATGACATCGGGTACCCGGTTCCAGAAATTACCCGGAGCCGATTTTAAGATCCGGGTATATTTCGCGGCCGTTTATAGACTAATTCACCAGTTTTAAATTACGCGCTACGTGGTTGCGGTCTTTCCCGCGGAGCGTGCCCGCTGCCTAAAGAGTAATTGGAGTTGACGACAGAGCGCGTTGTAAGCTATCACGTGCTTCCGTCCGTCTCGGCGAGTCGCGCCCATGCCACGAGTGAGTGCAAGAGAGAAAGATGCGGCAATAAATCTTGGACACCGCCGTCTGCGCAGTACGAGATGCGCGTACGATCCAACCAACTCACACTCACAGCTGACTGACAAAGATGGTTGGGTGTAGAAGTAGAATTCGCAATGCAATCATCTTTCAACCGATTCACGAAATTCGTTATCACGACGCATAGGATTGTTATTCCTGGGCTTATGTTCTTTCTTTCCCAGGCTTATCTTGCGACGAGAGCTTCAGCGCGGGATATAGTAGTGAGAGGTTTTCCCACATGAGAAAGAGAGCTAGGCCTAGGCCTAGCCTAGGCCTATGTTTGCATTGTAGGCCTAGCCTAGGCCTACTGCGTCGAGTTTAGGCCTAGACATACGTTTTTATTACGACATGTAGGCCTAATTGTGTACGTGTGTTTGTGAGCTTGATTTACAAGCTATTAATTCATTTAGTATACCCTGTATGAAGTGTATCGTGTGTATTTTATGTTCCTTTATCCATTACATGTGTGGCTAGGCCTATGCTAGGCCTACGAGAGCAAATAAACAAATGAAACGCGCCATCCGAGTTTTTCGCAAATCCGAGGTGCCCCGGTCTCATCCAAATCGGATAAGAGGGATCTTACTGTATAAGGAATTAGCAGCCATATTGGATTTAAACTTTGGTTGTAATCGGATCATTATTTAAGTCATTTCAATGTGCGTAGAAAGAATTTTTCCTCAAATGCTATTTAGTGCTTAATAATGGACAGTAAAATATGGCATTTTTAGGAAATGCCAACAATGGAAAAATCCAAATTCCGGGTAAATGCAAAATCCGATTTCGCAGAACTGATTTTTTTAAATACTAATGGAAGCTTTCATGAACCCCGTACAAAAGTTTTTTTGTATTTAAATCGATTTCTTACGGATTTACCGGGCATTGTTTGATGCTGGGCGTGAAAATTTGGAAATAAGCTGGTACTCCAATGAGCAACATATAAACCACGTATTTGTGACGTAACCGTTGCCCCTGCCAAAACTATAGAAGACACCTGTTTTGTAGAGAATTAAATGGGGAATATTTTTGCCATTGAGATATTTTGTCTATCTCAAACCAATTTGGAGATATTTGATAACAAACACATTTTGGCCGCCATTTTCCAATATGGCGGCCGAAGCTCCATTCCGATTGTAGGGGAGTTTTAGTATGTTAATAAGTATTATATAAGAAAGGTCTCTGCAAAAATTCAGCGACATCGCAATTTTTTCCTCCAAAAATTCTTATTTGACAGGATTATTACGAGTAGGCTTAGTGACACCACCACAATTTTCTAAGTTTTAATATTATGGGCAAAATATTTTAATGTTAGAATTGGCAAGCTTAATAATTCAAGTGAGTAAGATGTGACCCATGCCTAGACTTTCAAATTAAAAACAACTTAATTGACCACAAATCACAAGAGGGACTAGTCATTGTTTCTTAAGCAAACTTGTGCCCAATAGGGAACTGTCCTTCATTACCAAATTTGAATATGTCCCTACCAATAACCTCAAATACCGACCAGTAAAGTTTTTTATGCGTCCAGCTTTTATTAGCGCTAACTGTGAGCGAGGAAAAATTTGAACCGGGCTTCGCGCCGGAAAACGGCCATGCGCCATTGCAGGTAAGCGTGACGTCATCGTAAGGTTCGCCGAGGCGGCGAGCTGACAGTTCTGCCAATCAGCTTCCCCTCCTCACCTCACGATCACGTCACAACCAAAAGAGCGCGTACTTAAGTCTTTGTGCAGGAAGTCAAAACCCAGGAACTTTGAACATGCATAGAATTCACAGATTTTAATTTTTATAGTTTATTTTAATTGCGATGATTATTAAATTTAATATTACAAATTACTAAATACGTGTAAGATATATTGGAAATCAAGGACAGTTCCCTATTGTGATGCATAGAACTTAGCAGCATATGCCTATCAATGATATTTAACATCTATAGTAGGCTAGATCCCCAGTCTCCAATATGTCCACACAGGCGCGAGCGAAGCAAATTGAAGCGTCAATCTGACCTATTCAAGATGTCGATTTGGCGTTTCAATGTATGCTTTACATTATGTTTTAGATGCGATTAAGTATTTTTTTTGGATTGTTTGATATGGTTTTAGCTTGTGCAGCATGGGAATGCACAAACAGAAACAATAAGAAGTTATTGGATAAAGGGAATTTTTTAGTAATCATTTGGTGTTAATGGCTAATATGCTCACCTGTCAACCTGACAGCCAGCTTGAAAAATATTTGTGCTACAAATCGCTCCCTTCTACTTTAACATACAAAGTGCCCTATTCAAGATGGCTTCAAATTGTCATGGAAGTGGACCAATGACTGGGGATCTAGCCTACTATAGATGTTAAATATCACTGATGCCTATAGGGTAGTAAATTTTGAATTTGTGTGTGAGTAGGGTAGGGTCTCTCTCTAAAACAATGTTTTGGTTGGTCTAGCACTGTAGGAATAGGCCACCTTGGCAAGATGTCCATGAATTAACTTCACATTTAGCACATTTTGTTAGTTTTGATTTAAATCAATTAGGGATGTACGAACGTTTCAAGTTCGGTTCAAGTTTGAAAAAAAAGTTTGAAGTTCGATTTTTTTTTTAATTACTTATTGTGGTGGTGTGTGGTCACATATTATTTGACATGTCAAACAATGGTTCTCAGTTTATAGGTACAAATTTTAAAACAAAAAATGGATGATGGAGGTGCCGGTCCAGAAGATACATACTTTTTTGGTGGAGGTGCCAGTCCAGTTTTACCACTATTTTACCTATTATTGCGGTTTGATATACCTTTAAGTTGGGTTCAAGTTTGGTTGGGTTCAAAATTTTTGTGATGTTCGAAGTTCGATTTTCAAAGCAATGAAAGTTCGAGTTCAAGTTCGAAGTAAAAATAGTGATTTCGCACAACCCTAAAATCAATGATTTTTTAAATAAAAATCAACTGATTTAAATCTGATTTTAATCAATGATTTGATTAAATTCAATTTTACCCTGTTTAAAAGTAACATTCTACTAGGCCTACATGCCATGCGGACTGACGACCAGTCAGATGAGCAGTTGTTAATACTTAGTTCAATATTACACCCTTATTTATAATTGAAATTTGGCTTAAAACTTGTTAGAGGTTTAGTTTTCTGCCAAGATTGCCCTCCACGGTTTGGGCTTTGCCCCACACCCCATCTGTCTCACGCCATATCGTTGTAAGTGGAAATTTTGTGGCCTCCTGGTTATTTTGTAGTATCTCGTGCCCTGGCCATTAGTAGTCGTCATTCTCGCCTATTATTGGGATAGGTGATATTATTTTGTATGTATCTCTATATTTAGGATTTGTATGGATTTTGATCTGATTCTCTTCTTGATATAAACACCTACTTCATTTTTTGTGCATAGCAATGGAGAGTGGTTTCTTAACATTCAAAGGAATATTTTTTGTTGTAGGCCTACATTGTACATCAATGAAATTATTGAGATATATATCCACTATCCAGAATATCAGTTTCTAGAGTGTGTTTACAAAGTAACAACTTAGAAATATCACTAATTGAATTTAGTTCTTTACTCTACCAAAAGTTGCAAAGTGCTGCGGCCATAATGCCACTGTTTAACCAGTTGTTAGATTTCCACATATGGTAAGAATGACATTAGAACAGCAATCCCTAACCATTAATGTCATATTTTTTAATTTTTTGAAGTTAATTACAGTCTATCCTAATTCAGTTATAAAAACTGATTTACAATGGAGGACAACGAAATGAAAGTAATTATAATTACATAAAAGCAGACAAAATTTGAACTATAGTTAAGTAAAGTTTTCCATAATTATATTATATTGCAACCCAGGGCCATAACTAGGATACCATATGAAGGCTAAGGATAGAATGTTCTGCTACTCGTGTGGTATGAATTGGGCCCTAGGGTGAGTGAACTACATAGGAATAATTAAATATCCAGGGCGTTACCAACCAAGGCTGCCTAACTCCATACAGATTTGTTACTATTGACTGTCTAGATACTAGACCAATTCAGACCAGGGATGGCAAATTCATTTATCCTCAAATTGCTTTGTATAGAACCCAATCATTGTTTAAAATTTTGTGTTGGATCCATTTTGATAGCATAAAATCAGTGGCGGCTTTTACTGTGTGCAAAGTATGCAATTTGCACACCTGATCAGTCAGGAAAAACAGCCTTACAAACCCAAATGTAAATATTATGAGTGAAACTCATTTTTAGTAAATATTGTATACTTTAAAGTATTGTTAAGTATTTTTTAAACTTACGTTAGTACAACCTATAATGTGGAATTTACATTATCACTTGTTTCTTGGGGGGGCTATCGGAAATATCTAAAAAAAAATATTGTGAAACAGTTAACTACGATTGCTCAAGTAAGACGCAATGCAAGTGACAGTGCAGCCGCCATATAGCCGACATCTTTGGTGTATTCAGCACTACTAAAAAATTTAATCCCCAAATAAGAGAAAAATATGAAATTATTTTTATTACGATTTTAAATTGAGTAAAATTAAACTATTGTGAACAAAAATGTTCACGAAGGCTGTGCCCCCAAACCCCCATGATGTAATCTACTGGTTATAGCATTCGACCTATCAAATTGCACACTTGCAATGGTGTCATGAGAGGTATACGCGAATATTCGGCGTAAACCCGAAACGAAATATATACCCCTAGTAAACCTGAAACAAATCATAAGGGTTTGCAATGTGTGCCCGTGTATATATTCTCTAAAGGTACGATTCCAATGCCAAAATTGCCAAAATTGGTAATTTTTTTAATAAATTTGTGGCTAATCCGCAATAATTTTAAGTAATCTTTGACTACTGAAAAGTGACCATATCCTTGCTTGACAACCATACAAAATTGCTTATCAACCGGATGACAACTAAATGCAAGAAAAGCTCCTAGGAAGATGTTAAATAAGTATTCGAGAAAACATGGAACACTAGTGCAGCCAAGTGGTTGAACTGCAAACTATTATTTTGGGGGTACTGATCGCGGAACATCATGGAAAAGGTAGGGGTTTCTCAAATATATCCCAACCTAACACAAAGAAATATTGTTCTGTGCTACAGTGCTCATCAAAGAAAACAGATAATAATATACTTTCATTTATTTCCGAATGATTACTAAAAAAATTACTACTACCGGCGAGTTATATCTTTCAAGCAATTTTTTATTATGCACATAACGTTTAAAGGTGGGGTAAAATTAAATGTTTGCAATATTTGTGGGAAAATAACTTTTTGATAAACCTACTTGGTGTGTCTAGCCGGAAAGTCAAAGTCATCATCATATTGGAACATGAAATTCAAATATGCCAAAATTAAACTATAATTATGACAGTTGTAAATATTTGACCCAGTAGTCCTACTTGGTATGGTACATCTAGTATTTATAATTTAGGCCTACACTTGTTATAATAACGGGCCGGGGGCGGAAAAAAATACAATACAATACTTTAATGGGCCTACAAGTGTTCAACAAAAGTATTTAAATGGCTTTGCGCGGAGCTTTTACTGGCTGTGATTTTTTATTATGGAGTGTATAATCAATTGTAAGGTCAGCTGTACGAATAATTATGCACTATTCGTCGTACGGTCATCGACGATACCACCTAACATAGGCTTAGAACTCCAAACATCAATGCATTGTGGCAAAGTGGTAGCGTGTTTGAGTTCTGTGCAAAAGGTCGGCCGTTCAAATCTTCGTTAGGTCTTTTTTTCCCCGATCTATTAAGGCCCATGTTTTCTGCAAAAATTAATGGTTTCATCACATTCGGCCTCGTCGCGAACACAATTCTTCGTCATAGATAATATAAGTGAATCACAAGGTTCACCCTGTGGCTTTAACGACCGCATCGAGTGCTGAGTGCATTAATTGTAATTGAAGATTAATTTGGAACGTAACATTGAATGAAAGTAACAAACAAAATGGAGGTAAGGTATATGTGTAATGTTGGCTTATCCGTAGGCCCATGTTCAGCCATTCAGCACTGCTAGGCCTAGCCTAGGTAATTTGTCAGTACTTCATGAACATACAACACAAATGGCGTCTTAATTGTTACGATGTGAAATAGTTTGTCAAGGCATTTTTCGTAAGGTCTACTAGAAGCAAATGACCGTAGGCCCTTTACGCATTCATACAGCCGGCCAACAGCCTGTCACATCACTGTGGGTCACACATTCATAATTTTGTCATCATTGCCTGCATGTGCATCCATAAAGATGATGTGGTTTGCATTACTAGGAAAACGCTTAAGTCCCGCCGCGTTGTTGGATGAGCGTATTGGTGCATTGAGCTGCCATGTGTTATGCGGATTTTCTGTTGTTCTGTGAAAAAATTATTACTAAGTTCAAATTTTTTTTATATTAAATTAAATTTAATAAAAAATAAACTTAAATTTTAAATTTTTTTAATTAATCGTAATTTTAAAAAAAGAAAAAAAAATGGGATTTTTATAAGAAATAATTATTCGATTGCGCTCAAATTTCACACGAATATATAAATTAATAAAATTAAGGTTCTGTGAAAAACTTATTACAATAGGATCAAGCATGTAGGTGTAATAAGTAAAAAAATTGTTTTAAAAAAGAAAAAACCCACAAAGTTTCTATTTTCATTAGAAATAATTTTTCGATTGTGCTCAAATTTCACAAGAATATCTTAATTCATAAAAATTAAGGTTCTGTGAAAAAATCATTAAAATCGGATAAAGCATGTAGATGTTATAAGTAAAATACATTTTCAAAAAATCAAAAAAAAATCGTAAAATTGCGATTTTTATGAGAAATAATTTTTCGATGGCGCTCAAAAACGTGGCAGTTCTAAGTTCAGAGATTTTGAAGGCCTCCATAAAATTTCATCGCAATTGGAGTATCGGTTTAGCCGGAATCGTGCTAACAAACAGACAAAAATACAGAAAGAAAGAAAGAAAGAAAAAAAACATTCCGGATTTTTTTCTCCAGTGTAGTGAAATGGAATCTTCGCTTCGCTCGCTACGCTCATCCAAAAAACTACTTCTGCCTCAATAAATATCTGCGATCCTTCTCCAATATAATCCATAATATCTCGAATACTAATTACCTTTAAGTTGATTTTCTTCCATTTTAAGCGTTAAACCAAGTCTTTGAATATGCATTCAAACACAACGTTTTTACATGTTTTGCGCCTATGCTGTCAGCTAGACTACCCCCGAACGAGCGGCCATATTGACTCGCGCGTGCTATCTATATTCTCTTGTTTCCTCGAATAGCTGACTCTTGGAAAATAGTCTGTCTATGCAAGTTTTAAACACTTTTTTACGTAAAACTTCTTTCTCTTATTTTACTACCTTTTTAATTCTTGGGGTAGGCCTAATGAACTTTTATCAGGAAGTTTTTTGACACAAACTTTACATTTTCTCGGTCATCACATCAAGGCGATGGGCTACAACATAAGACTACCGATACAATAATGGTTCGTCATTTTCGGTGAGCTGGATTATTAAGGTCACTTCTCTCATAAATGCTAGATATCAGAATCATATCTTTTGCCCCCTCTTCTGAGTATTTATGATAAGTTCTACACAAGTGATACGAGTTTGCGTAACAATTTTTTTGTTGTTTCATTTTGATTTAATAGGTTTATTTTTCACAAAAAAGTAACCGAACAAAAATGTAAAATTATTTAAAAATCAATCCGTAGCACAACACAGCAATATTTTACAGAAACACTACGTATGATAATGAATTAATGATTGAAAGTAGAAAACCAATTACCTACGGTATTCATGTACCACTTTGCGTACTCCGGTGATGGGGAGTATCTAGATACAGTACTTTACAGTAGTATAACTACCGCCCGGCCAAAGCCCGGTGGCCCCAAGTATTACCGTCGATGTTCGATTCAAAGTGTTTTGCATGTGCAAATTAAAAATTACAATGCTAAGCATTGAGAATTTGTTTTCAAAATTAATTAAAAATTACAGATAACTATCGTAGTAGCACAAAGGGACAAGAACCTCTACATCTACGACTGTGGGTAAAGTTACAACCCGAACGAAGCGCTACACGTGGGGTTCAGTGTGCTGTCGTTGGCAGGGGTCAGGGAAGGGGAGGCCAAGCCCACCAGTGAAAGTGACACCCCAGCTGGCCAGCAGAGGACTGCAAGAAGACACTCCGTGACATCGCCATAGCAGAAGCAACAGCGATCAGCGTTAGTATAAGCACCTCCCGTCCAATTATTGCACGCGCCATTACAAGTATAGGGACCATACCAAACTCTGTCCCATGGAGGGACGAGGACGATTTCAACATAGCAGTTGCGCTCTTGGTAGTTGACTTCTTCAACTGAGCTTAGCAGGCGTGAACACGTATTTTAAACATATAGATATTATATTTTAAGTCTTTAACTTCACTATTTATAATATATTCTTTCAACTGATTTGGCCTATAAATCCAGATTTAAAATTTTACGTTATAATAATTTTAAATTTTTAGTATTTTATTAGCATAATATTTTCAATATTGTCTTCATAACCTTTAATATAATATTGAAATTACATTTTATCATGAGTTTAGTTTAGTCATTTTAAGGAAATTTTATTTTTTCTAGCCCACATAACTAATTTTGGTGAATTAGGTAGTTATTTCATTGTTAGGCCGATACGGTAAATAGAATATAAATTTAGCTTATCAAAGAATAGAATGATGAACTTGGGACAATTTTGACAATCCGTGACGATTTTACGTTTTTTTTTCTTATCAAAAAACAAACAACAAAGGCGTACAAGTCTTCCCTAGGAGATGCTGAGCTTGGCCCAACTCAAATGCGTACTCTCAGATGTTGATGATTTTTGCTGAACGGTTGGTAATATCATTACCAAATTTTGCATGGATGTTAATAAAGTACTTTTATATTGATATCCGCAATTGGTTGCAAAAAATAAGCCAAAAGATCCATTGTGAGACATAAGTCCAAAACGTGAAAAAATAAGAAATCCAAAAAATGGAAAATGGAAATGGATTCCAATTCTAGAAATTCCCACAAAACCATTAATGTTAGGACAAATCAAAATTAAAACCTGCGCGTCCACATTGATTTAAATGTTGATATCCAGTATGCAAATATGAGTTAAAAAAATCTGTACACATAGAATAAATTCCCAAAGTTGATCAAAATGGAGTAAATTTCAGTGATTTCACTAATTTTTAATTCAAAATCAATTAATTAATTTGAGAATACGTGACTGGATAACATAGATTTATTCTTTATTAACATTAGTTGAAATTTGATAACGGTGTTATTAACCGTTTACCCGGAAAAAACAGAAAGCTGAGCGCCTAAACTCGTCTCCGCACCAGCCTTTAGCGACTGAACATTTACAGCATTTGGAAAAATTTTGATAAACTACTTGTTCTACTCCAATCTATAAGTACAAAGCACCATATTATTATATTAACTGAAATGCAGCTAGAACACAATCAGATGAATTTAAAATACATGGGTATGAAACATTTAACTTCCTTATTTAAATAACCGGCAACGACGGTATTACATTATTGATTAAAGACGAATTAATAAATACTGACAATGTAAAAATAATTCCAATAACGGCGATAACACATGAAGCAAACTCGGTTACAATAACATTTCAATCATTACAAGGCTGCTTCAATGTAACGGCAATATACAGAGAACACCCTCAGAAACGTTAAACTCTTAACAGAAGAATTGTCAATAATTTTACAACAAATGACAGCAAACACACACACACACAACTACAGTGCACAATTACACATGTACAATTACTACAATGTAGTAATTGGTGACATAAATATCGATATTAAGAGGGGTCACTGAGGCTGGCGCGGTGACGAGTTTCGATGCTCAGCTTTCTGTTTCTTCCTGGTAAACGGTTAAAGTCGATCCATTGAAACATGCTTGTAGTGAAATTTGGCTGAAATTCATAATATATACTCTTAAAAGTGTGCTTTTTAATAATACAACAAGCAAAATGGGGGTTACCAGCTTACTTTCGGAGATTTTTCGAAATAAAAATCAAGTAAATCCCTATCCTTTAACATTGCAAGCCTGCAAAACTCTACATTTTCCGACCAAAAAGGTACTACAGTACACGAACCGCAAGTGAAATATGACTAAATTATGTATCAATTTGCAGGTAATTAAACACTGAAAAGGAAAAGTATTTGTAAAATACATGTTACCATACTGGATTTTGATATTTTTACATCCAAAGTCAAGTTATAATTGTGATAACCAGGAGCGTCAGTGAAGGTTTGGCAACGCTACGTGACGTCACTTCGATGCCGCCCGCGATTGACCAATGGCAGTGAACTCGTGGGGGGGGGGGGGGGAGGCCAAATTTAAAAAGTGGGTTTGGCTGCCTTTCCCTATGACAGCACGGGGTTCGGATGTGTTTACGTTATGCTGCTGGATATATCTTTCAGATTCGGATATATAAATCGAAAGTTGGCCTAGGCCTAGAAATACTAAATAATACTCGACGGGCGGAATATTATCCATCCTTTTCAGTTAAAATTGATTTTAAAAAGTAAAAATCCCTGGGGTGTTATGATTCATTGACTAGCCACCCATTATCATAATTGGCCTTTTGTTGTGAATGTAGGCCCTACATTAACTACCAACTTAAAATAGTAATTGAAGCACAGTCATGCAGAATGCAATGTAACAGCTGAATAGATAACAGTTGATTAGGAAAAGGAACCTGTGATTCATAGAATCTCTGTCGTAGGCCCTAAGACGATTTTGTGCGGCCATCCACGGCAAATTTCACCACACTCACCGAGCCCGTTTGGTTTTAGGGCCTGGTAAAAAAATTAGGCCCAGTAAGAAATACATATAAAATCAGTTTTAGCCATATTAGATACCGCGTCAGTAGGCCTAACTACGAAATAAGTGAAACACGTGTTGTGTAACATTGTTAGAGTATGCCTGATAATTTATGGACAATAATTTACATTCTACAGTCTGTCTATGCGAAAAGATTGTTTTAAGAATGTGATAGATGTAAAAAATCAAATAAAAAGTATGCATAAACAACTCACATAAATACATACATAAACATAACATAAACTCCATTTTGAGAGGTGTAGGCTTACTGACGTAAATAGCAAATGTTGAGGGGAAAATGTCCTTGTATTTGAGTAATTTCCAATTGAAAAGTTATAAAAATCATGAACAATAAAGATGGAATGAGCCAAAAAAATTAAAAAAGTTTTCCCAGTCGGGACTCGAACCGGCGACCTTTCGCATAGAAAACGAGCGCGCTAGCCGTTGGGCCATTAGCGACCACGGAGCTCGGGCGGTCCAGAGCGATACGTGCGCTTCCTTCAACCCAGCAGATGTGCACGCCGACTCAAAACGAGCGTAAAAGTTTTGTGATGTCAATAGGGACACTTTTAATACTTTTAAAGCCTTCTGCCAATATTTATTGAATGTAATTTACGTCTGGAAATAGCATATATACGCAACAACAGTTTATTTTGGTATGAAACACTTTCGAGGTGGCAGATTCTCTCGGCGCGTTTCTATCCACTCGATCAGAAGCAGAGGCAGAAGGCTGCTGGTGCCGTGTTGCCAAGCCCATTGATATTAAACCCCTATAGTAGGCTAGATTAGCAGTCTCCTATACCTCCGCACAGGCGCGAGCGTAGCAAATTGAAGACTCAACCGGCCCATTTCAAGATGGCGATTTGGTGTTTTAATTTATGCTTTTTTAATGCAATAAAGTATTTTACTGGATTGTTTGATATGGTTTTAGCTTGTGCAGCATGGTATTAACAAAGAAACAATACGAAGTGATTGCATAAGGGAATTTAGTAATCATTTTGGTGTTAAAGGCTAGTATGCTTACCTGTCAACCTGGCGGCAATCTTGAGAACTATTTGGCCACAAATTGCTCCCATTTGATTAACATGTAAACTGTCATTTTAAGATGGCTGCTAATTGTACCGGAAGTGGACCACCGACTGCTGGTCTAGCCAATTATATAGGATGTCTATGGCCAAGCCAAATACCAGGTTGGCCAAACTCTCAAGAAGAAGTTTCCAACTATTACATATTGTATATTTATTGTTACAAATTACATGAGAGACAATCATATTGTACGTTTAATGTTTAACGAACATAATATTACTTTGTCCATAGGCCCATTAGCCTACTTGAGTGATTTACGTGTTATTTTGATGAGACGTTTCGATTTCTGAGGTTGGCAAATACTGAACTAGTCAGTTAGCGACTGTACCAATAAGAGATGCAAATAAATATATTTTCCTAAAATGTAACAATAAAAAATAAATAAATTCTTTGAGTGTAGTAAAATAAACTCCACAGTTGTAAATTATCTGACATAAAAATACCAAGTTGGACCTATTTTATAAGTTGTAGGTGAATAATAATATTATACTCTTGAGTCCGTTGGTACACTCACTGGAGTCACTTTAACAGCATTGGGATCATATTTCACAATAAAGTTAATAAAGGATCAATCTATGAGATCCAGTATGCGTATTTTTAGATTAATCCATCAGTTTTGAATAAAAAAGCGTGAAATCTCCATAATTTACTTAATTTTTGTGAACTTTGGAAATTTATTCCAAGTGTACATATCTTTTTAGCCCAAATTTTCATACTGGATATCAACGTTTAAATCAATGTGAATGCGCAGGGTAATTTGGTTTTATCGTAAGATAACGGTTTGGTGGAAATTTCCAGAATTGAAATCCATGTTTTCAATTTTCCATTTCATTTAGGACTTACCTCTAGCATTCATTTTTTAATGCTAATTCTTGGCAACAAAGTGGATATCAATATAAAGGAACTCGATTAACATTCATGCAAAATTTGGTGATGCTGATGATATATCCAACCGTTCAGCTGCAATCGTCAACACCTGAGGGTGCGCATTTGAGTTGGGCCTTGCTCAGCGTCCCCTCTTAGTGAGAAAACACAAAAAAAAGTACTGAATGTAAGGATTATCTTAATACAATGTTCTTGAAAGTATTTCTACCAGTTATAAGAAAACCAACTAGAGTTACTTCTATTTCTAGTTCGTGTATCGATCAAATATTTGTAACAGCTGGCAATATCATTGACAGACCATTACCCGATTATACTTACTATTGGAAGTGATACTAACAACATCTCGGACAGTAATACAAATAACAATAGACTACACAACAAAGCGCACACAGTGACTATAAAATGCTATATGCAATAATGCAATCAGAACAATGGATTGATGTTGTTAACGAATCAGACCCTACCAAAGCCGCAGATATATTTATCAAATGCTTAGACAAGTACATAAATCGAGCTACTCTATCCAAGCCTAAACAGAGCGCAAGACTAAAAAAGTTAAAACCCTGGGTTACCATGAACCTTGTAAAGTGCATCAGAAAACAAGATAAGCTAAGTCGATTAGTTTTAAAAAACAAAAGCAATATAGAAATTAGAAATAACTATGAACAGTACAGAAACATACTTCACTCATTAATTAAACAAACCAAAGACGAATACTACAGAAATAAAATCCGTGACGCTAACAAAAATCTACTTAAGACATGGAAAATAATCAACAATGTAACTAACAAAACACAAAAAAAACATAACAGTAGTATAAATAATTTATAGACAGAAAATGGAGAAGTTGAAACAAAAGAATAATCCAAAGCTTGTGTCCGACACATTTAACAATAACTTTGTAGAAATAGACAAAAACATGGCAAACAACATCAATACTAATACAAATGCAGAACATGTTGCAGATTGATGCCCCTTACAACTATAATATTATACACTCTCATTTTTCTAAATCAGTATTAGAAAAAGACATCATCGAAAGCATTGAGTTATAAAACAGCAGTGTTCCTGACTACGATGAAATTACGGTACTGCAACAACTCTAAAGGCAGTACAGTACACAATCTAATAATAATAACACCGCTTCAACATATCATTAACATCAGTTGTACAACAGGCATATTTCCTCACACCACTTCATAAAATGGAGACAAGACTAGAGATCGAAGTGTTGAAACTTTCAAGGGTACATTGAAATATTTCAAGAAATTATGAAACATTTGTATTTAAGGCTTTTCTGCATTACTAGATTGATTTTGTAAACTTTTAGAGAGTTCTATAGGGTTTATGAGTTTGTTATGTTGGTAGTACCAACTTTGCAGCTGTGTCAAACTGCTTCCTACCTGACCTACCACTTGTTACCAGTTCCTACAATGGTAAAGAAGCTTATTCATGATCACAAGTGTTTTACCCCGAGTGGAAACAAAATAATATTTAAGTAGGTATTTTAGCTGGGCAACTATGTACCAACAATGCTACTAGAATGATTGCTCAAAAGTGTGGGAAGTGCCCCAACCAACTCTTTATTTGATCTTGATTACTGATAACTTGATAAGGTTATTAGTTATTAGTTATTAATACAGCAGCCTACTGGCCTATAGAAGTAAAAGGCATATTTTTGTTTTATTTTATCACTTGAAAACCTCAAGTTTACACGTACATTGTTATAACAATCCAACGGCTGTGACAAAAAATTTGAATTGATTGCTATTAGAAGGAATGATATGTTTGCTTAATATTATTAAATACTAATGAAGAATAAAAGTTAGACCATGATAAGTGTTGCGCTGTTCAACAGACGTAAAATTGGGAAAGGAGAATCTATCCCAACTCTTGTCACGTGACATATCGATCGTTTTAAGTTCCGCCTATCACCAGTCGTCAATTATACCAAATCAGTTTCTGTTTAGCTAAATTTCTATATAGTATCTCTCTCTGTGGTACTGGTAGGTCGACAAGAACTTTTTTAAGTCTTATAGTTTCAGCACAATTATTTATGGCCTATGGGATGGGGTAATATTTCAGAGATGCAAATTTTTTGTCAATCAAATAAAAACCTTTCTTATAAGAAAATGCTGATTTATTAAAAATTTGTATGTAGGCCTATTCCTGAAGATTTCCTTGGAAATCGAATATTTCACAAAATTTCAATATTTTTTTAAACTTTCAAAAAAATAAATTTCATGAAATTGTCGAACTTTAGACAAGACGATTCCTAAGAATTATAGGGACCTATTCTTTCCAATATTGCAAAAATTCATGAAAAAGTATTAAAAAACAAATAATATACCAATAGTACTTGAAACAAAAACAAATACTTTCCAGGAATCAATTTGGATTCAGGACAGGAAAGAGTACAGAAGATGCCATTTATGAACTCGCTAAAGAAATAACAGTGGTCATCGACAAAAACCTAAAACCTTAAGCAATGTATTTAGACCATGCGAAAGTGTTCGACACGGTCTCCGGCAAAAACTTCTTGAAAAAAGTGAAACAGTGTGGCATCAGAGGAAAGACCAATGATCTTATCACAATCTACCTCAGTGAAAGAGAACAATGTGTTAAAATAAATCTGTGTTTAAGTAAACCAAGATTAATTACATATGGAGTACCCGGTACCTCAAGGAACCATATGAAGGCCTCTCCTTTATTTAATATACATAAATAATCTCTGCAACCTGAATAAAAAACAGAAAATAATAACATTTGCAGATGACAGCTGTATTAATAATGAAAGAAGTAGAATGTTGGCTCAATAATAACCTGCATACACTTAAAAAAAGACAAAACTGTATATGACCTATTCACCTAAGTATTCTATATTCTCTATGCTTTCCCAACCTGTCAACCCTTCTCCAAACTATACTAAACTAGCCAGTTGGCCTTTTCCTAATTGTAAGTATACTAATAGTCAACCAGACACACAAATTGTATTTAAAATCCACTATGAAACATGCAAGAACGTAAATGACTGCACATGTCATGAATTAAATCCAGTAGCATATACAAAATATTTATGTGTTTCTACTTTCTATTGATCAGCTTCTCAAGTGGAACACATATCTCAGTAGGCCTACCTACTAACAAAAAAATAAGAAATTCAAATAAATTCAAAAGAACTATTCAAAACTATCAATGTCAACAGCATCAGAAAATTATATGTAAAATCAATTATGAAACATATCTTTATATCAGTAAGCCAAAACTCAAATATTATGACACTTTCAAATACTATTCGGATTTAAAAGCAAAGTGGCTGACATCTGGTGAGCGAAGCGCGAACCCGCCGGAGTAGCATTAAGTTGAGATATGGCCGCTTATAAGTATGTTTTCCTATGGCACTTGCAATGGATCACGACTGAAATAAACACTCAATAAAGACAAAACTACACCACCAATTTATGAAATTGAGTTTGTAAGTCTAGTGGAATATCTGTAGCCACATCGTATACATCCTAGATAGGAAAATGTTAATGAAAATAAGCGTGAAAGTTGAACTTCGGGGACGATAACATTTGAAGTAACCCGGAGTAGGGTAGGATGTTTTCGTTGGTTTAATCGGGGAAAAAAAATGTAGGGGAATGGGGACGTTTAAATAGTATAAGATTATAATTAAACTATCTATGAATGAAATAAAATGGTAAGATAGTTAAAAACACGTGATGATGGAGCATCAGCTTGTCATGAGTTCGTCCATTTTTAGGCCTACAAGTGGGCGTGTGTATAGGCCTACACACAGCTCTCAATGAAGGATGTTTTTGTCAGTGAAATCGTGAAAAAATACTGTAGGTGACGTTTAAATAGTGTAACATTTTTAAAACTATCTATGAATGAAATAAAATTGCAAGATTGTTAAAAACATGCCATAATCGAGCATCAGCTAGTCATAAGGTCGTTCATTTCTAGGACTATAAGTAGGCGTGTGTACACAAACCAATCAATCATTTGTTTGATATTTTCGAGCCTGCTCGGCAACGTATTTAATATAAAATAACGCAGATCAATACAATTAATATCACTCCCATGGAGAAAAGATCCTGATAGCCATTTTGTGCACGAAATTGTTTCTCAGAGAGATCTAGACGTTCCGTAGGAGGGCCTAGGCCCTAGGCCCTAGCTGCGAGTTTCCGAGTTTAGCACCACCAACGACGTACGTTAGGTTACGGGAAACAGCTTTTTCCGAATAAATGGGTTAACGAAATGGCTGTAGGTCTAGTTTATTAGAAATTACACGGATGCAAGTAAAATAATGTCCTACAATTTTGTCACACATGGCCCGGAACTATCTGGTATTGTAGGAAATCAAATCGGGACCGATCGGTAAAAGTAGGCCTAAATTGACTCTTCGGAAAAGGAAATAAATATATTTCAAAGAGTTGCAGGATGACTTTGAACATCACAATAAGGCTAACTAATGTCATAACATTAATGTACATCCTAATTGCATATCACAACATTCACCAACGATTGATTATTGAGCATTCAAATCGTCAGTTTATACACAGAAGCTTAGGGAAGGACTACTCCTTATGCTACTCCGGCCGGCCATGATGCACGTTACGCCCACCGACGGTGCTGCCCCTGGATTTCACTTTAAATCCCTAGACCAATAAACACTATCAATACATCGAGTAAAGAAAGACCTAACACAAAGACATGCCTAATATTTAGGACCAAGGATTTGTAATAAATGTGCAAATGCAAATTACAAAGACCATGAACAAATGAACATAACTGTCTAAAGCAGTTCAGCAGTTCAGATACAAAGGAAGAAGATACTTTCTGTCAAATTAGTTACATTTTTAATTGTTATTACACTTATTAATATATTCTTCTAATTCAACAAATCTTTAATTTAGTAAATGGCATTCTGTAAAGGGTGAAGAGAGGAATGGGGAGAAACAATAGTACAGGCAGTACAGGCTCATGGACAACAAGTTTGAAACATTGGTGCAGGAATTGAAGATGTGGATAAAAAATAAAATAAATTTGATTCTCCAAATTCACAGTAAAATAATAATAAAACAGGTGATATTAAACTCGTAACAAAAACATGTGTTAGTCAAGGGGTACATATTCATACATTTTGGCACAAAATTGCCTCTGTTCGTAGACCTTGACTCAGTATCTTTTATCTATACCTAGAAACATTTTGAAAAATGTATCTAGAATTCTAGATCCATTTGATCTAAAGTATCTTTACCTTTACCTAGATACTTTAAAAAGTATCTAACCCAAAACTGGCGTACTCTACTACCGCACTGAACGGACAACAGAATGGGTTATTCATTGGGGAACATAATGTTGATATCATTGTCACAAAATGGATTTGGTGTTTCTTTGAGGTACCAGTCTCCCCCATACCCTTCCAGTTATACCACATTATTTTTGTCAACACAGGAAGAAAATTGCATTTTAGTGCGTTTAAAATACTGTTTATCACATTCAAATTTGTATTTTTTGCTATATAAAACTGTTGGATAAGGTCAGTCAAACCAGGCTTAAGAGAAGCGCAAGGATTTTGTCTGGATTACTTTGATGTTGTGATTTACACCAGTATGTCAAGTTAGAAAGTGTGTTTGCCAATGCCAGATCAGAGCACATGTTCCAAATTATAACTGTGAGGAGGCCACCTAAGAGGTATTTTTTCAGTAACTTCCCAAGCTTGTGTATAGGACACAATTGTTCAAAATATTTCTCTTACTCCACCATTTGCAAATCATCCTAAAAATTCAAAGTTTGGGGTGAAAATGGAGTAAAATGTGTAAAAAAAAATGTCAACTAGTTTTCTAGAGGCTGACTGAGAGATTTTTTTTAAACAATTGTATTTCCTGCGAATTTTTTCGTTTGGCGGTATTTTGTACCGATTTGTACCGCCAAACGAAAAAAATCGCAGGAAAGAACAATTGTTAAAAAAATCTTTTTTTCTCTCAGTCAGCCTATAGAAAACCAGTTGAAAATTAATGTCACAAAAACACAACACCTACGTTGTTTGCCTTGGCGAATTGAAGTTTGAAATTATTTTGAGGTGGCGATATTGGCCGTGTACCGGATCAGAAAAATTTGAAAAAAATAGTTTTGATTTTCTAAAATAGCCAGGTTTCAAAGCCATTCACTATATTTTGACTTGGTAGCATATTTTGGAAAATAGAAAAACGCGGTCGAATAGCCTCAAGCTCTCGGACATCCCTTCACAATTGTCCCAATTCCAATATACCTAGTTGGACACTTGAAGAGAGGCATGCATTGTACCCTGGACAGGCTTACCAGGAGAAAAACATATTACAAACACTGTAAACAACCTTTGCCTAATGCCGCTACACCACTCGCACTCGTCTATGTTGGTCGAGTAGTTCTACCAGGCTCGGAGTCGGCACGTTCTCTCCAGAGAGGTGGTTTCTTGTAGTCTGGACGACGACAACTGTAGGCGCTGGGTGTGGGGGGGTGTACCTAAGTACCGGGGAGAACTTTCTACGGGGTAAATCATGAAATCTCATTGGAGAGGTTGTGATTACGGTGTGTTTTATTGGATGAGCGTAGCGAGCGAAGCAAAGATTCCATTTCACTACACTGGAGAAAAAAATCCGGAATGTTTTTTTTTTCTTTCCTTCTTTCTTTTTTTTCTGTATTTTTGTGTGTTTGTCAGCACGATTCCGGCTAAACCGATACTCCATTTGCGATGAAATTTTATGAAGGCCTTCGAAATCTCTGAACTTAGAACTGCCACGTTTTTGAGCGCAATCAAAAAATTATTTCTCATGAAAATCGCAATTTTACGATTTTTTCGATTTTTTGAAAATTTATTTTACTTATAACACCTACATGCTTAATCCGATTTTCATGATTTTTTCACAGAACCTTAATTTTATGAATTAAGATATCCGTGTGAAATTTGAGCGCAATCGAATAATTATTTCTTATAAAAATCGCAATTTTTCGTTTTTTCAATTTTTTAAAATTCATACGATTAATTAAAAAAATTAAAAATTAAAGTTTATTTTTAATTTAATTTAAAAAAAATCTTCAACTTAGTACTAATTTTTTCACAGAACAACAGAAAATCCGCATAACACATGGCAGCTCAATGCACCAATTACGCTCATCCAACAACGCGGCGGGACTTACGCGTTTTCATAGTTACAAAACATTTTTCATATTGGTTTAGCCGCGGTCGCTTAACCTTCGGGCGTGGTCAGGGGTGAACGCTCTGACCTAAAACACGTAAACCGCTGGCTAGAGCAGACGGAGGTTTCGTGATCTAGTGTAACGGCTTCGTACTCCTCGACGGTTAGTGGAGGAACCTATGACTGTCAAGGTTACACCGTTGGTCCCCTTGGTATTTTTTGAAAGGAGTAGGCTACGTGTCAGTATCGGGTTTCCCCTCCACCCTTCTTCATCGATCATCATGCATCATTGTTAATCTCACTGGTCACTCTAAAATGGCAGAAAATACTGATGTGGCCAATTCATAAATAAATACATATAATTTGTCAAATGGTTTAGAATCAGAAACATATCTTTGCTTGACTTTCTTTACACAGGCCTACACTTGCAACCAGGGAATTATCTTAAAAAGGGGCTATTACTCTCAAAAATAATTTTTTACCACATAATCTATAGTATAAAACTACACTAAAAATAATGACAATTTAAAAAATTATATCTTTAACTGTGATTTTAACGAATTTTTTTAAGTTTTTTGATCCTGAAATTGGCGAAAATTCTCGTTTTGGGGAATTTCTTCAATCGGCTTTAACTTGCTTACTTTTTGTTCCACATAGATACTAGAGCATCGTACCAATATAAAATGGCCCTTTATAACATCGTGTCTTTATAATCGGTGCATGAATATACACTCAAACACGCAAAAATATGCCTTCCAAAATCACAAACTTCCTTGGTAATGAGCATATTTTGACCGAACCACTTGCCCAAACAACAAAACAAAATAAAGTGGATTTACAGAAAAGGCTACAGACGAGTACGTCAATAATGGCCAGTATTTTTTTGGATCAAAATCCTCCCACGTCACGGGGCATCAAGATCGTCACCAAGTTACTTACTCACTGGGAGATTTTTGCCGATAGGACCTAGCAAGAAAATTTCCAAGTTTCACAATTTTTTCAGGTCATGGTGGACCCAATAATGTTTCTGTCGATTTTTAAATTCATAACTAGTTAGCCCGAATGAAATATATTTTTTTGAGTTTAGCGGGTGAATACCCCTTTTAGTCCGTGGAACATGCTGCTTCACTTAATTACTTAATTAATCGGTAAGTTATAGGAATTTTGTTTCGGGATAAGACATTTTGGATTTATTGGCATTATGTCAGTAAAGTGATATACGTATTGTTATGACGATCGATCGAGTTTTAGGTACATAATAATACACCTCTCAGAAGTGGTTTAATTTTACTAAAAATTAATTAATTTGGTGATTAATTAATTGAATTAATTATTTTTTTCAACACAATTATTTGTCATGCAATAAGTTTTAAAATGATTCCAAGGTCGATCACATTGTGTTAATTCTACACAATAAATTGAGATTATTGTCATTGTTTTGGATAATTCAATTAATTCAATTAATGGGTAAGTGATTGGATTAAGTTTTGAAACCAGTAACGTTTAGAAGTCAATTGTAGTCATATTGTTCTTGTTTGATACACTATGTGATTGTGGTACCTGAATAATTAACTTTTAATTGAGGTTTAATAAATGATTAATTTCATTGGATGAGCGTAACGAGCGCGGCGAAGATTCCAATTCACTACACTGGAGAAAAAAATCCGGAATGTTTTTTTTTCTTTCTTTTTTCTGTATTTTTGTGTTTGTCAGCACGATTCCGGCTAAACCGATACTCCAATAGCAATGAAATTTTGTGGAGGATTTCGAAATCTCTGAACTTAGAACTGCCACGTTTTTGAGCGCAATCGAAAAATTATTTCTCATGAAAATCGCAATTTTACGATTTTTTCGATTTAAAAAAAATTTCTTCGACTTTTAACACCTACATGCTTTATCCGATTTTAATGATTTTTTCACAGAACCTTAATTTTATGAATTAAGATATTCGTGTGAAATTTGAGCACAATCGAAAAATTATTTCTCGTGAAAATCGAAATTTTACGGTTTTTTCTTTTTTTAAACAATTCTTTGACTTATAACACCTACATGCTTTATCCTATTGTAACGATTTTTTCACAGAACCTTAATTTTATGAACATATATATTCGTGTTAAATTTAAGCGCAATTGAATAATTATTTCTTAAAAAAATCGCAATTTTACCATTTTTTTCTTTTTTTAAATTACGATTTATCAAAAGAATTTAAAATTTAAGTTAATTTTGTATTTAATTTAATTAAATTTTAAAAAAATCTTCAACTTTGTAATGATTTTTCCACAGAACAACAGAAAATCCGCATAACACATGGCAGCTCAATGCACCAATTACGCTCATCCAACAACGCGGCGGGACTAAAGCGTTTTCCTAGTTAATTAATTAATCAATAATTTACCGGAATTTCGTTTCGAAACTACCAATTTTGGATTCATTGACATTATTTTAGAATAGAATGAAAATTTCTTGGCAATCTACCAAGTTATACGTAGGCCTATAAATAATTATATTTATAGTAAAAAGTGCTATACTTTGCAATTGTAATAATTTATAAATATAATTAAAACTATTGCATTTGCGGTAAAACTGATAGAGAATTTTTTTGTAGAGCATTAAAACCCCATTAAAACAATACCTGTTTTGTTCAAATCCGATGATTGCTTCTTAGGTTACAGCAATTTTAAGAATTATTTTGGCGGCCATCTTGAGGACGCCATGTCAGGTGACTTATTTACTACCAAGCGTGTCCCCCGTGAAAATAACATTCTAAAATATGTTTTTTACCACCTCCTAAATTTTGGTGCTGGTTTCCGGCTTTGAAATGTTTTTACACTTGTTCCACGGACTATTTAACACACGTGACACGAGACAATGAGATAACTTCCATATTCCCCACGGCAACACATAGCGACGCCATGACGGCTCACACATCACAGGTGCTAACCCTTTAGACGTCCAGCAAACATGAGAACAAATTGAAGACCAATTTTTTGGGCTTATTCTTGTCCTGCTTTCATGAACAATTTTGGGCGCTAGGTTATATGCGGTTGGTTGATATTTTTATTTTAGCTTACACTTTACTTTGACTATGCAATGTGTTTTTTTATGTGTATTATTTAATAAACATAATATACACGTTGCATTTTTTTTTACAACGTTTTAAAATTTCCTGTACGTTGACGGTATTTGTACCGCCATAAGAAAAAAGTCGTAGAATTTAATGTATGAAAGCTATAGATTTCAAAATACCTTATTGCATAGTCAAAGGTGAGAGTTTAAGCTAAAATTAAAATATCACTTTTCTGCTATCCAAATCGTATACATTTTGCAAAACTTAGGCCCCAAAATCGTAAAAAAAGTAGCACTTGCGGAAGTAATGCATCAACTAAAAAATAAAAATAATTTTTTTGTTCTTTTCATAACACGACAAGTAATGATCTAACTCTTATTACTTTTGTTTTATGCATATTTTGGAAAACTTGAGTGAGCTCATAGCCTTATAACGGATTGCAATCTTTGTTATGTTTGCCTTCCTAGTTTCATGGACCTGTTTTAAGTTTAATTTTATAAATTTAATTGTATTTCATTTGTATATATCCCGAAAACATCTGCAGGGGTCAATATTACGAGATATATATAAATTAAAGCATAAAACTTGACTTAATGAAAGACTGGCTTTAAATATCAAGCACCATTTTTTTTTAAATTGGATGAGTCATAACCTCACTAATGCCATACTATTGTAATTTTTTGATAATTCTGGAGCTAGCTCCTAAATGCAAAATTACATTTTAACCAGCGGTTTTTTGTATTTAACGCATCGATACTTTCACTTGGGTATTAGAAAAAGTAGGGCTGGGCTTTGACATATCGTTCAATGACTACATCGCACGAAGATATCGATATATCGAAATAGTATTACTTGTGGAAATAGTCCAAATCTAAAAAAAAAGTTTATCAAATGAAGCTTGTAGGTTGGCTGTCAAAAATGTGTGGCAAAGTGGTTTGAAAAGGTATCGCCAAAAATTCTGAACGATGTTTACGTGGAAACCAGTTTTATCAACTCTAAAAATCACTCCGAAAATTCCTGTCAGTACATCATCTACACAACCAGATCCAAACCTCCATCTGGAAGCCGTTAATCTAATCGCAAATAGACCAGTCACCAGAAGCCAGACAAAAACTTCATCTTCACAACCAAACCCAATCATTCATCTCAATAACGATAATAAATGGACCAATCACAAGAAACCAAACAAAGACATCTTCACAACCAAATCCAAAAATACAACTTGTTACCAGTAATCTACCAGTCACCAGAAGTCGCACTAGGTTACAATAAATTGTAAATGCCTCACACATTAGTTTAAATAATAATATTACCTTTCATATAGCTTTATTGCCCTCTGTGCATCTTCATTTCATTATATGTGTTTTGTTTAAATAAACAGTTTTTGAAAAAGTGTGGTGCAATCTCCACGAAACGTCAAAATGTGTTATTATTTTCATTAATATTGTTATTTGTACGTGGTCTATACCTAAAAACGTCTTGTTCGACCATGAAAGCCTTCATAAATATATATAGGTGATGAATTTATTTAATTATTGTAGTCCACTGACATGTACATTGTACATATATGGGACATAATACACAGCCTACACACACAAACACATAATAAGAAACAAACATAATAACAAGTCATACACAGTACACACCACACAAAATATGAATAACAAATGCATAAAGAAATCAATTAAGTGTAAGGGAACACATTTTTTTTAAATCAAACTTAAAAGATTTAGAATTAAAGAGAATGAGATACAAAATTATATACTATTTGTTTAACTTTGGTTTTATTGTAGGCGATTATGACGTTGATATGTTAGTACTTTAGACAGAAATTAAAAAGTGACTACACCGGAAATCGAACCCGGGACTTTAGACAACCCGGGACATTGTACAAAACAGACCAAAAATTAGACAGTTTTAAATTGGTGGCCGCATAGCTCAGTTGGTAAGAGCATAGCCCGGTAAGCTAAGGTCCCGGGCTCGATCCCCGGTGTAGTCACTTTTTTAATTTCTGTCTAAAGTACTAACATATCAACGTCATAGTCGCCTACTATAAAATCAAAGTTAAACATCATTTATCCTCCCAACTCGAGTCAAAAGAGTTGGTTTGTAATTCTCCAGTTAATTTCGTATGTAGTTTAAAAGGCAGTCTAATCTGCCCTACACACGTAGGCCTAATTAACATTGCACAAAACAGACCAAAAATTAGACAGTTTTAAATTGATGGCCGCATAGCTTAGTTGGTAAGAGAATAGCCCGGTAAGCTAAGGTCCCAGGTCTAAAAGTACTAATATGTCTATATATATATAATCAATGTGGATAGAGATAGGAGTCAACAGCTAACCTGAGATGTAGAGGTGGCTGCCATAGTTGAACACAGATAAAATAAATACACAAACTAATCACTAAATAATCACGAGACGTTTCGGCCTTGCCTTCTTCGGTCGTTCTGGTCTACAAAGCTGTTGACCAGGAGAGGTTAGAGTATTTATTGTATATATTGTATATATGTCTAATGTTGAAGCATAACATTATCTTACTTAGACACAATATATTTTTATCCCGCTTTTTTTATCGTAAAAGTCAAATTTTATTCTCACGTACTGGGTGGCTTCATTATTATGCATTGTCGCTATAGGAGGACAGTGAATTTAATTTGTGGGTAGACGCTGTCCCTGTTCTTTTTAGGGCGGATGCTGTCCAGTGTCCACCCAATACAAATGTCAATACGCAACTGTTACTCGTAACAGTAAGAGCTAGACCATTGAGAAGCAATTACGCAAATCGCAACTTGTACATTACGTTTTAAAAAATAAGTACGGTCTCCAGATGCTTTAAGAAAAACAAGATATCGAAACAATCGGAGTGTTGGTACAAAACGCATTAACTTCCGGGCTATTTGATGTTCGTGGAAAACACTATTGCACGTCGAGGTTGTGTTTTTAACTCGATGGACATTTTGCATTTTGCGTCATTGCCGCTAAATTGTAAACGTAGTATCATTAGGTACTGGTACATAGCATTGTCAAGTGTTATTTTATAGCGTTTTGTAGCATCTATTTTTTGGCCACCTTCAAAAACTTGTGTATGAAGTTTTTCATATTTTTATTTTGGAATTTAGTCATCAACTTTAAATTAATATCAACTGACTTAAAGTTTGTATATACGGTACAAATCATAGAATATACTGTGTTAAATAAAAATAAAGTAGGACTAAAAATAGCGCTTTGTAGCATCTTTACAAAGAACACTATTTCCCGTATCTCTAATCATGATTTCCCCCCCCCCCCCGCCCTATATCATGCTCATGCAACATAAGCAGCAACGCATGTCGGGTCAATAGGTCAAAAACAGCATCACTTTCCTGTTAACACAAGCAAACAAAGTTAATAGAATCCAAGAGAAAGAGTATGACCTAAGATTTGTGCTGAAAAGGTCAGCTCAGTTATATGCAATCCGAGATTTATTCGTATTTTAACAACTTCTCTTTCTACACACTAAACGTTTACTGCACTTTGAACGTTATAATTGCTTAGATGCGCCTCGTTGACAGTTGTCACTATATAAACCAATAGAGTCAACAAGGATTAATATTATTCTGCGTACGTTCAGCTTGTACGTCGCTCTACTGCGAGTGAAGGAGACGTGAGAAAGTCCTGGAATATATCGTAGTAACAGGTAGGTGATAACTGATAACTGACAGTATTGTCAATCAAGATAATGTCACACAAATGAGTTGCCTGAAGCTGGGAGTGAGCAAAAGTTTATTTTGTATTTTTGTATTTATTTGTTTGTTTCCCACATGATATAGGAATTATCAAGTTTATATTGAAAGTACATTAATCATTAATCTGCAATCGAATAAAACAGTGCTTGAGTAAAGAAAGTGCCACATCTCTATTAAAATCTCTATTACTATTTATAGACTTGTAAAAATTGTCATTTGTTTGATAATTTTATGCCGACAAGAGGTCTCTTTTCCAACTGAGTGCTGTTGTGATGAGGGCATGGAAAGTTGCCTCGTCTGGTACCATATTTGTGATTCAGTCCAATTACTAACAATGTCATAAATTATTTTAATCAACTTCAATTGTTTTAGATTATAAATAGGCCCTACATGGAAATGTTAAAATGTAATTAACTTTAGTGATCTCCTTGCATGAATCCATGCATTTTATAAAAACACATTGTCTTAATTAAGAATGTATGCTTTAAAACCATGTCCCGGTTAGAGGAACGTCCCCAAAGCTTAATCGCATAACAAAGGTATGGATAACAAGCATGAAGCAATGTCAGAAACGTTTTTCTACTGCAGTTACTCATTGTGACGTCAGGCCTTATAAGCCGATGACGGTTTGCAACAAACCTTAATTTACGTAATGAACCATGGATTAAGTTTGGCTATAGAATGGAATGTAACTTTCTTGGTTGTTATTGCCCTTTATTGGGTCAAACTATATGTAGTGCCATTTCGACATAATTACAATATTGTCTTTGTCAAAGTTGATAGTAATAGCATCCGCAGCCCGTAATAATTTTCTAAGACACATTTCACTAATCGTCACATATTGACTCTTATATCCGAATTAATTTTGCCAGCTTCCACTTTTGCACACTCTCATCCTGAACCATTCATCACAAATGTAGTAAACCACTCTCATAAAACGCGTACCCACTCAAACATTCATTCCTACTTTCAACCATTTACATATTTAAAAACAGTCCAAACTACCTCTGTAGTAAAATTTATAATAAATTTCCACATTCCATCAATAACGCTACTCCAACATAATTTAGAATAAAAGTTAAATCTTTCACATTCATAATCCATATTATTCATTAGTTTTGTCCCTCCATCCTTCTAGTCCATCACATAATGTATGTTTATGTATTTTATCTATTCTTATAAATTGTTCTCTAAAATCTTACTATGCACGAATCTGTGAATAATAATTTGAATACTTGAACACCTAATTTACCGAGACCACCATTTATTATATTTCATGATGATTATTATTGTTGCTTAACGTCTCAGAGTAATGCACTAAGACTATTCGAGACGATGAGTGGTGATGGATGAAGATGACGGACAATTACAAAAATCCCATGCCTTGCGGAATTCGAACCCACGTCCTCGCAGAGCCATACGCTTCGGACCAGCGCTTAAATCGTTTGTGACACGGGGGACGATATGACTTATTATATTTGACATATCAGGTCAACGCTATTGTATTAAGTGTTTTGTATTTTTACCAAAAACCTAAATGAAATCTAGTATCAACATTCACCAACATGATTCTAAGTCTTGATAGCTGAATCAGCAAGAGCGTCGGACTCCGGTACGTGTAGCCGGATGACGTATGTTAGATCTCTAATCAGGGCAAATATGAACAGTTGTTATTGGATGAGCGAAGCGAAGACTTCAATTTCACCGACCCCCCAAAAACTTTAGCTCGGGTGTTTTTTTGTTTTTGTTTTTTGTTTTTTTGTTTGTTTTTCTGTCTGTTTGTTCGCTCTCTACCGGGCAAACGGCATATGCGATCTTAATAAAAATATGATGGGACCTTCGAAATCTCTGAAATTAGACTTGCTACGTTTTTGGGTACAATCGAAGAAATATTTCTCATGAATATCGTACTTTTACGATTTATTTTTATTTTTTGTGCGATATTTTCGGGACATTTGGACCATTTCTGACCAAACGGGTGGGGCTAGAACGTTCATATTATACATGGACATTAAGGTAATGGTGATGTAGTACCTTTTGAAAGAAAAAATTGAGAAAGTTTGCCAGAATCTATAGAAATAAAGCTTTTAATATAAGTTTTTTGATTTTTTTGTGCGATATTTTCGTGCCATTTGGACCTATTCTGACCAAACGGGTGGGGCTACAACGTTTATATTATACATGTACATTAAGGTTATGGTGATGTAGTACCTTTTGAAAGAAAAAATTGAGAAAGTTAGCCAAAATCCCTAGAAATAAAGCTTTTAATATAAGTTTTTTGATTTTTTGTGCGATATTTTCGTGCCATTTGGACCAATTCTGACCAAACGGGTGGGGCTACAACGTTCATATTATACATGGACATTAAGGTTATGGTAATGTAGTACCTTTTGAAAGAAAAAGTTGAAAAAGTAAGCCAGAATCTATAGAAATAAAGCTTTTCATATAAGTTTTATACGGTAAATAATAACAAATTGACAATTAACAATAGAAACTTGACAACAATCACCTACAATGCGTAGGCAGCAAAACAAAGCACTTGCAAAAGTAAAGATATCCCACGCAAACTAAAAACTTTAAATAAAGCTCATCCATCAACGCGACTAAAAAAGCGTTTGCGAAGCTTCCTAGTCGTACTAAAGATGAATCACTTATGTTCGTCCGTCTGTGCTAACACGGCTCAAATAAATACCGATCTTGACCTCCGATCAACATGCTGTTGATGGCAATGCCCTTCAAGGACGGTGCAGAATGGGGCTAGCCATTCATCAAGTTTCCAGGAATCCATAGTTCTCTACTCGGCACACCGACAGTCTTCAAATCCCGTCGAGACCGGCAATCCTGACTGAAGGTTTTTCCGAGTTTTTCCTCAGTCGTTAATGCTAATGCAAGGGATTTAGCCCTCAGACATCCCTTCACAATTGCCTAATGTATTGGCGAAAACTAAATGTGATATGTTTCGCGATCTTTAAAAGAATATCAGCAAAAAGTATAAGTATTAAGTAGACTTCTGATAATTGACCAAAACTTGTGAACCCATCTCATTCACATTAGTTTCAGCTCCTGTTTCAGTTTTATTTATTTATTGTAATTTGTTACAATTAATTAGATACCCTTTTGGGTGTACAGGAAATGGTCAAATTTGGAGTTAAGATTTTACACATAGTTATTTCTAGATTACGTAATACAAAACAAGAATAAAACAGATAATAAGTAGAAAATGCAAAACAGCAAATTTAAAAAAAAAATACCAAAACAGTGAAACTACAATATGCAAACTACCAAAGGGCCTTCAAAGTCCAACTCGCTACCTTCCCGTGGTTTGGCCTGTGATTAGGGGAGAAGTGTATTCCCCAAAACTAAGGGCGAGCTCTGGCCGGTTGGGGTGCGTGTTGCAAAGAGAGCTCTCGCGCAACTTTTTATCATACCTTTCTTCATTCACACAGCCTTACTCATATTTATTTTCTTCTTTCACTTTTTTCGTATCCATACTTACCGGCCCTCTCTGCAACGAGCACTCCTCCGTTCCCACCCAGTTTAACCCATCCTATCCAACATCCTCACTCCTTCCCATTAACCCCCCTCGTCTTCCCTTACGTTCCTCCCCTTGGAAAGAAGAAAACATGGTGGTAATCCACAATTACGGAAAAAGAAAATTTGGAAGATTCCAATACAATTGACGACTTGAATTGTACCCGCCTCCTGACGTCACGAGGCAACATGGAGGAATTAGTTGGTATAAATCCTCATTTTCCCAAGTGTACGTCTGTTGAACGGCGCACCACTTATCACGCTCTAACTCTGATTCTAATCATTATTTGCACAAAACTTAAGAGGAATAAAATTTAGCAAACACTTCATTGCTTATAATAGCGAATATTGCGACTTTTTTTACACAGCCGTTAGCTTGTTATTACAATGTACGCATCATACATGAAAAATAAACAAAACGACTATAAGCTTTCTCAACTTCAATTGACAAACAACTACTCATCGGATTTCGACGAGGCCTCTTTCAAAAAATGCACCTGTCTGTTTAGAGAAGAAATAAATCAACTTTCTAGATAGAAGTGCACCGAACGAAATTTTATAGCATAGGTTCATATGCAGTGTATGTGTTTTTAAGTCAAATACGCACTTTTGACGTGCGGATGAGCCGTGAAAAACGGCACGCTGCATATTAACCCATGCTATAAATTTTCGTTCAGAGCACTTTCTATCTAGTAAGTTGATTTATTTCTTCTCTAAACAGACAGATGCATTTTTTGAAAGAGGCCTTGTCGAAATCCGATAAGTAGTTTTTTGTCAATTGAAGTTGAGAAATCTTATAGTCGTTTTGTTTATTTTTCATGTATGATGCGTACATTGTAATAACAAGCTAACGGCTGTGTAAAAAAATCGCAATGTTCGCTATTATAAGCGATGAAGTGTTTTCTAAATTTTATTCCTCTTAAGTTTTGTCCAAATAATGGATAAAATCAGAGTTAGAGCATGATAAGTGGTGCGCCGTTCAACAGACGTAAACTTGGGAAATGAGAATCTATCCAACTCTCGTCTTTTGGCCCATCGATCGTTTTAAACTCCGCCCATCACCAGGGGTCCATTGACATGGGCACTGATAACTCTACTGTTGAGTGCCCTAAAACAACATTAACTTACTTACTTAATCTACCAAATATAAAACAAGTAGGAATATACCTAGTTATGTTCCATTATCCCCAACACTTAAAATCAATTATATAGAAAATAAAATATAAAACAAACAAACTAGATTAGGTAACTCATCTTAATAATTGTACATTAAGTTGCTTCATAGTTACTGTTCATCCCATTTTTTTTTTCGTAGTGTTCAAGTATCTTTCATGGTTCACAACCGAGAGAGATAGCTGAAGCGTAACAGGCGAGGCTGATTCAGGAACGCGTCGGTTTGATTCTCACCACCGGCAATCGAAAAAAATACTTTTGTTTAGAAGTATTATTTTAGTCGCTAAAGCGATGCTAGATTATTCCCTTCACCCTGCAGATAGATTATCTATGCTTACAACATTTTGTCAGTTTGTCACCTGAAGAGGGATGACTTGTCCCTGCATGGACGGGTTTCCTAGCAAAACATGCTTCAATTTCTCAATTTCATTTATCGGGAAACACTCCCGTAAATGTAATTGATTTACATGGATTAATTACCACGAAATCAATTATTACACCTGCGGGAGTGTTGCACGATCAGTGGAATTGAGAAATAAACTCTCGCTCATACCTGTGTTAGGTCATTACATTATAAATCGTGTTTAGATGGTCAGTTCAAAAGCAGAAGAATCGTTACAGTACTGTTCCAATCTATTCAGATCTACAATGCACCAACAATCCAGATGTTCTGAAGTTAACCATCTTGGCAGCTTAGGGGTAAAGCACCCGACCGTCAATCGGGAGACCATGGTTCGATACCCCGCTGAGATGGATTTTTTAAATTCTGTATTGATAACCATAACATTTTGTTTCAAGTTTCAGATATAAATGTCTTTTAAACCCTCGACCAAAAGTAAATCAAGGACTGGGTTTAGTAGATACAACTATAGACTCCTTGATTTATGTATGGTCAATACCATTAAGTATCAATCTAAATGCAATAATTAACTAAGTTTGTCTTCTTGTCTCCAGTGTCTACAATGAGCTACCATCGACTGTTGTGCTTCCTTCTGGTCGTAGTTTCTTGCACCTTCGCTTCTGAGCTCACCTCATCAAACCCCTGGCTGCTTCGTTCGACAGGCTACTACCTGATAGCAGTGCCACCACAGACATGGCAGGAAGCGTACATCTATTGCAAGAATGAAGGCGGTCATCTCCTCATCATCGACTCAGAAGAAGAATTAAAAGTCATCAAATCTCTCATGGAAGAAAAGAAAATTAATTTTAGTCATGTTGGAGTTCATGACTTATTTAGCGAAGGAAATTTCGTAACGATATTCGGTGAGTTAATTATTAAATCACTGTTATTTAAAGTATTTGCTTGTTCTGGTATGAATATCTCTCAACAAATATTATTCAGATAAGTTCGTTTTCTTTGACTCTCAGGGCCCTGATTCATGTACATTTATCCCGGGTAGGTGGTATAAGGACGGTATAATGCAGGACATGGCAGGATAAGGCCTAGTTAAGTCTGGGCAACTCTCATCCAATCAAAAGTTTCCAATCCAACAACTAACACAACAAATGTTATTTTACACTGCATTCCACAGCCATGTAAATCAGCAGATTAACAAAAGAACACTGAAAATTTGCACCATCTTTTGTTTTACATTTTCATTTAGTGACAGGAGATTGCGTGAGTTTATTAAAAGAAAAGAAAAGGCTTATTATTGCCGTAAATTTGGAATAGCCTAGGACTATCATACCATTGTTTATCTGCATTAGGCTTTTAGTAATCAAAACTAGTTATTTGGGCGGGATGTGTGTCAGAACAAGGTCGTGCAGGCCTAGGGTTGGCTAGAAGAGGCCTAGGGCTTGTCAAACGTGTAATGTAATGTTTGTATTAATTTTATCTAGTCCAATAGCCTGATGGAACTTTAGGCCTACACTGTTGTATTATGAATAATTTTCTACATCTGGGCCTAGGCCCGGGACGGTTTCTGATTTGTTTTATGAGAGTAATGACAACTCTTCTCGTTTTACACATAGATGCAAAATTTAAAATGTCCGCCATCTGTTTACGTATTTTCTTATCCCCAGTCGAGGCGAGATAAGTCTTCATGAATTGGATTCGGAGTTAAACTGCACTTATACCACCTAACTCGGCTGATACCGGGATAAAAATGTACATGAATCGGGGCCCAGCAGACTAAGTGCTTAGTGTCCGTATACAGCCAATGGTTTTCGGTTCAAAGGAACACAATACACAATACAAATTAAGAAAAATAAATTAGTTATAATTTCACTTTCTTCCCGTGCAAGAAGCACTTATGGGAGAACCAACTACATGTGCCATGTTAGTTTTACGTGCTTCAGCAAGGCTCTTCGCGGCACGAGATTTCTTGATAGATTTTAATTGTTTTAGCAAATTTTTGTAAGCGTCGACGCCGTTTCATGTTGTTGTTAAATGAAATGATAAACAATAAACAATCTCCCAACCTATTCTTAATTTTAGTATGGTATTGTCATCAATTCAATTTATTAACAAAACATCAACATAACATAACAGACCCAAAATAAGCGCAGGCATGTCAAGTAGGCGTATAAAAAACAAGTTAGAACTCGTCAAACAAATACGCGGAGGTCCCGGGTTCACTCCCCGGTGGAAATTTTGTCGAAAAATACTATCTATAACCAGTATCATATAAAACCAAGGTTGAACAATATAATTATATTATGTATTAGATGTTTACTTTCGCAGTACATTATGTAACTAGTTCAGTGGTCGAATATTATACAGCACCCATCACCCCAAAGACAAAAAGCTAGTGTTATTACCATATTTTTTTCATTTTTTGGATTTGCTTAACTTCATATTTATGAAATTTGGGGCAAAATCGAGACAAAGGGAGGGACGAAAGGGAACGGGGGGGGAAAAAGGGGGGGGACGGGCCCTGTGCTGGTCAAAACCCACCACAAGGCGGTGGGGAGGGAAAGGGTTTCCCCACGTCGTGGTCGTGGGGGCATAATCCGTCAGTGTTGTATTGTCGCGCCGTCGAGGAGGTATCAAAGGGAAGGGGAAAGTTCCCCCACGACCACCCAGGCTCGCCATTAGTTTCAGGGACAAAAACTCCTCTAATCACGGGCCAATCCACGAGAAGGTTGCGGGTTGGAATTTGATGCCACTGGTTGTATTATAGATTTTGTAAAAATAGTTTGATTTATTGAAAAAACATATCTTACTAGTATACAATATTATGTATGGTGTTAAGGTCACTTATAATAAGTTGAACATTACAAAAATACAAGAGCATGTTCATATTATTATTATGACATTTCTAAACAATTTTAAAATCTAGCTCCTCTTTCTCCACAATGCTCTCAGGCAACTTATTCCACTCAGATATAGTTCTGTTTATGAATGAAAATTTCCCCATGTTTGTCTTAATGTGTCTTTTAAATTTCCAATTAAGATCTCCCTTTCCCTTATAAATCCCCCTTTTTAACAAACCATTGATTTAGCGTTCGCCCCATTCTGATAAAATTTAGTCAGCATGTTCTTTTTCCACCTCAAATCCAATGTATCACGCCCTAAATCATTTTTTTGTTAGTTCTCCCACACTTTCATATCTACTTCTCAGTTTCCATTTTAAATCCGTTTCTTCTACGCACTATTTAAAAAAAACATAACCTTTCTGGCAGCTTTTCTCTGTACCTTTTTCAACACCATTATTTCACATTCGTAGCAAGGATCCCAAACGGCCCCTGCATACTTCTAACACTGGTCTTCCAAGGGTTTTGTATGCCTGTAACTTAATTTCAAATGTAGCCCATTTAAAAATTCGCATTACATAATTTAACACCCGTACACCCTTCTTAATTACCGCCAGCACTTGTCCCTCCCGTTTTTAACCCTGTTCAAGAATCAATCCGAATACTTAGTAGCATTTTTCTCCTCTTTAACCACCTTCCCCAAAAGCCAATACGTGAATTCTATTTGAATCTTCACTACCAAGCTAAAGCTAATTTTTTTTTTTTTTTTTTTTTTCTTCTTTCTCTTTCTTTCTTTCTTCTTTCTTTCTTTGTTTCTTTCTTTCTTTCTGTTTCTTGTTTCTTGCTCTTTCATTTTTATTAACTTTTTACTTTTTTTTCTTGTCTAGTCTTTTTCTTCTTTTTCCTTTTTCACCCCCTTTCTTTCTTTCATTTTCAGTCTAAACCCTTTTCTGATGATTCATTCATTAAAGGGCATATAATATATCTTAATTAATGTTACCAAATTGTGCTTTAAATGCATTGTTGTTAAGACGCTACTATTTTCAATTATCTCGAAATGTAGTTTTTTTCCCTGTTTCTGATCATATGAATTATATTATTTATTGTCCCTCTTTGTAAATCCTATCCTTAAAAGAATAGGATAGACATTTCTACATTTCTCAACATTCAATCGCATCTTAATCTAAATCCCATTGTAAATTCTCAGAATTTAAGTTAATAATTACCAAATAGAGAACAAAATCATCAGCAAACAATCTGAACTTCTCTTTTAGACCTACCCCTATATCATAAACATAAATTTAAATAATAATGGGCAAAGCCATGTTTCTTTACATATTTGTTGATTCGTTATTACCTACATGACTGGACTGGACTGGACTTTTTGGACTCTGTCCCTTAAAAACACGATATCCAATTAACCACACATTAGTCTGGAACCAAACTATCAATTTTTTAAAGTAATTTATCACGAGGCACCTTGACAAAAGCTTTTTGAAAATCAATATGAAATCGCATCGACCTCCCCACCTTTTTTGTATGAGTGAAGCGAAGACTTTAATTTCACTGACCCCTCAAAAAATTTAGCTCCAATGTTTGTTTTTTTTTTCTGTTCGTTTGCTCTCTACCAAGCAAACGGATATCCGATTTTGATGAAAATTGGAGGGGACCTTCGAAATCTCTGAACTTAGAGCTGTATTGTTTTTGGGTACAATCGAAGAAATATTTCTCATGAATATCGTACTTTTACGATTTTTTACGATTTTTAGTGCGATATTTTCGTGACATTTCGGCCGATTCTGACCAAACGGGTGGGGCTACAATGTTCATATTTTACATGTACATTAAGGTAATGGTTATGTATTGCTTTCTGAAAGAAAAAGTTAAAAAAAAGTTAGCCAGAATCCATAGAATAAAGGTTTTAATATGAGTTCTTTGAGGTTTATAATAACAATTAACAAGTTACAATAGAAACTTGACAACAATCACCTACAATGCATTCAAAAAGCACTTGTAAAGGAAAAGTGGTCCTACGCAAACTTAAAACTTACAAAAAAGCTCATCCATCAACGCAGCGGGACTTAAGCGTGTTCCTAGTCTAAAATATTGGCCAATTCATTTGTCAAACCCAACAACTTAGTCTCGCAAGAAAACCCTTTCCTGAATAAATGCTGATCATTAGACAACGCCTCTCCCGCCGCAAAGCCCCACCAACAGCCTCTCTTATCCGAAATGTCAATCAAATAGTCCAGTACCAATCTTTCCATCATCTTACAACCTTAAGTGATGAAGGCTTATAGTTTCCAACTACTCCCTTGGCCCTCCTTTTTTGACATGGCACAACTATCCACCTTTTCCAATCTTCTGGCAATTCACCATCTCTCAAAGAAGTGGTAAACATATCATTCAAATATGGAACAAGAGATGCTCCAGACAATTTTAAGTAATGTCCATCTAATCCATCCCCCCTGATGCCTTTCAATTCTTCAATTTCTTCACTACTTTTAATACTCTCTCCAAATTAATTGTCAAAGGACAGTCACCTCTAATGTCACTTCTAAATAATGAACACTTGTCTTCCTTTTTCTGAAACACTTACTTCAGACTAATACTTTTAACGCTTCGGCCTTTTCTTGATCGCTGACATAGACTATTCCTCAATCTCCCTTTGAGGTAGGAATTTCTCCTTTACCCCCCTTTCTTCTTTCATACACCGTAAAATTATGCAAGCTTAAAAATTGAACGCATTTAAAATAGGGTTGGTGATTCATATTATTTATTTTTTACGTAGGCCTTGGTATAAAACTGTGGTGTTTGAAAAGAGGACGGTGTGAACCGTATGATAATTATTGTGAAAGAAGTTTCTTAGGTGAATGTTTCGTTCCTCATAAATAAGTAGTGCTAACTTATTAGACACATTGTTCGAAAATGTAAATGTGAATTTTATAGTAGTTGTAAATCTCAGAGGGATTTTTGTGACAAAATATAATGATTAGCTTGCATCATATTCGTGTGTTCTAAAACTCATAGATTTAGTACAAAAATAAAATAAAAAAATTGCAAAAACATCCGGAAGCAAGCCCCCGGACCCTTCTTTGTCCAATTGCCCACAGGTTACTTTCACAATATCGCCTATCTATAAGTTGTTGCAGTGCCCCGAATTCCCCCCCCCCCCTCTCCGAGGCCGGTGAAACAAGCTGACGATGTTTTGCTGTTCGAACCTGGAAATCTACTCATCCCCCCAACGAATGAATACCAATTCGATACCCACTAAACTAGTAATGTTTTGAGGTTACAACAAGTTCTTATATTAATGCAAATATATATTGTTACCAACGTTTCACTATGGTTTTGCCTAGCTTTATCACGGCATAAAACAGAAACATAACGGAATAACAAATAAGGATAAGATGAAGAAGTGATCACTGCATCTTAATACAGTTGAGAGAGAGCTTTCAACTTTCAGCTTTGTAAATCCTATCCTACTTCTTGGCACGTAGGGAAGGACCTTCCCAAAGTATATAGGGAATGAGTTTCATGATCAGTTGGTGGTCGAGCATCGTCCTGTAATGGCCTTACTTTTTCTTCTCTGACACACACCAGACTTCTTTTTACAGGTACACCCGGCGTCAGAGTTAAATCATGGGTAATCATTTACCGACAGCACCGACCCTCATTCAGCAAATCTCGGATTCGTTCTAATAGGCAGCCTTAAAGTCACACTAAGTTAGCACCCAGCGGATGGGCAAGGAGTGGACGCCTTGCCCTTTTTATCCTTGTATTAATATTTACTACGCCCACGGCCCAGTGTTTAAAAATAGTCCCAATTGACCAAATGCAATACTAAAATAGGGCCGCTATCCACCCCGCCCTCCAAGCCTGTTAGATGACGTCATCGAGTGATGGCTCTGAGAATATAGCGACGACGGAGCGACCCGAATATTCGCGAGCGAGGTCGATAACGGTAGGTATCTTCCAGACCCCTTGATTCAGTTCTGACGCCGGGTGTACATCGCACCAGGTACTTCAACACCGCCCACGGAGAGTCGTCGAGCCCCACGACCTATCAGCAAATATTATTGCTCATTTCCTTTTTCCTCATTTCCTAAGATAAAACACACATCTAATGAGTATTCCTTTATCTCTTTTTTTAGGAGATCAACTTTCTGAAACCAGTTTTAGATGGTCAGTTGGTGAGCCCAACAATTTAAATAATGCAGAACATTGTGGAATCATTGGAAAAGAGGATATTTGAACGATCTTCCGTGCGGCACACATGTTTATAAAGCGCCGTCTATTTGCGAGGGGCCTCATTTTTATTGATGCAACAACATCCTTCGTGGAACAGTATGTTATCCAAGTGGATTCAGATTTCAAATAAATGCGCGTAATCGTCGTCCACGTCATCGTAAAAAAAAATGTTTTGGAAACACTGTTTATGTCTACGCTAGTCATAATGCTGGCCTGCTTAAGCCATTCCATTTTGACCCAGAATGAATGAAACTTTCCCATCCAAAATAAATTAAATCAACCTTTTTCCATAACAGCCTTCCCTAATTATATTTTTAAAATTATCGATACCAAACCATTATCGATTATTGATCGATTCACCTACAAACGATTCGATATTGATTAATGCTCAATAATGTTCACGTTTGCATGGTATCGGCAAGACACTACGATAACCATAGATAGGAAAGAAGGTAGATTTATACGGAATTTATTATTTAAGGGGGAATGGGACACATTTACAGTTAGCAAATAGCTATTCGCTCGGCCAAAATGCATCTGACGTATATTAAACTTTGCAAAATTGTCAATAAAGCATACTTGGCCAGCCCTGCGGTCATAGATTTTCAAAATTTTGTCTTAATCAGCCAGAAAAAAATCACGAATATAGTAAATTTTGGAGTTTATAACAAAATCAAAATAAGTGAAAACTTATTTATTTTTTATAAATTATATAAAAACAAAATTTGGAAATGTGCTACTGCAGAGCCCTATATTTCCTCAATCTTGATATATGTTCAAAATTTCAAACACACTGTGATGTTAGTCGGGCGAGCGAACAGCAATTTGTCTAAAACGCATGTCCTATAGTCTCTTAAAATCGTGTTTAATTTTAGAATAGTGCATGGTGAAATACAATTTATTTTTCGGTTGTACTTGATAAATATTTTTTAAAACGCAAATTTTTTCAATGAATCGATTGATACAGATTTATCAGAACCCTAAATCGAACGCGAAAGATTAATCGTATCTCCACGTGAACATTTCACTCCATTTATCATAGTGGGATAATTAAGTTAAATTGAATTGTGGCATCTCTTCATTTAGAGTAGCTGTTGTTCAATGTTTGGGATGGTATAGTGTAGTATCCCATACTCACACTTACTCATGCCTAGATGCAAATAATGAGTTCCTTATAAATGATTAAAATATATATACCAGAATCTCAACTAGATAAAAAAATATGCTTTATACAGAACTCACTGTTAAAAATTTATTTTCCATTATAAATATTTACTATATTTACTAATAATTAAACATTGTATCTTATTTTATTAAATAACAAAAATATGAATGGCTGTATGTAGTCCCAAAAATTAGGGATTTTTTAAAAGTTACTTTGAAAATAAAAATGAACATTGTGAATTTCCAGGTCCCCCTAAAAAATAAATGTGCTCAGTTTTCCAGATTCTTTTAGTTACCTTTTTAATCAACGAGAATAATCTATAACAAATTATAATACTTATTAATTGTAGATTACACTTTACAATTATTAGACAAGGCTTAAGTTAATTTTTTTTTAAAAGTCAGTTATGTAAAAAGTGGACAGTTAATATTTGTGTTTGTTTCAGTTTGTTATAGTAATGTTTACAACACTGAATTGGACGGGATAACATTAGGACTATTCCCGGTTTTAACCAAAATGTAACTTTTCAAACCACACAATACTTATGATGGAAAAGGAACGCGTTCCTTTCCCAAGACTGATCTGTTATGAGTTCTGAGCATATTTAGATTGATACAAGGAAGTAAATTGGGAAACTGTTATATTTATAAGGAGGGCCTATATTATTTTTCATTGTGAAAATTGGTGTATTCCTAACCTTCGTTGTTTGAAACTAATAAAGACGGAATGACGTACATATTGTCTACTTATTTACTTACAGGATGAAAATATATTCTTCCCAATGCAATAAGAGTTGACCTTGGCATATTGCTGATATTGACAGCTTTGCAAGCTATTGAAGATGGGATAGTCGCGAAATTAAAACAATGCAAATTTAGAGTTTTTTCGTGATATTTCGAGAACGATGCAAAATATCTAAAAACTGATCTAGACCGAATGTAGTTTTGTTAGACCAATATAATGTAAAAAAATATTGTAATGTGATCGTAATTACGTTTTTAATTAGAATTTAATTAATTTAATGCATATTTTAAATACAATGCGCACCAATTATTATATTTAAATATTTTTTCTTGCATTCTATTGTTCCAACAAAACCACAATCGGTCTGAAATCAGTTTTTAGATATTTTGCATCGTTCTCGAGATATCACGATTAAAACGATAATTTCGCGTGGTTTTAATTTCGCGACTATCCCATACCTTTATGTGAGGAGTCTCGGAAGCTGGAGCGGAGACTTTCTGATTTTTTTCGAGAAAACTGTTAATAACATCGGTAGCAAGTTTCACGTGAACATTGGTAACAAACCAAACTGTAAGATCTAGTACGTATCTTCAATTAATTCAGCGATTTTTAATTTAAAAATCGTTACATATCCGTAATTGACTCAATTTTTATGAATTTCGGGACTTTCTTGTTCCGGTTTTTTACGCAAATTTCCATACTGGATGACAACGTTTAATCAATTTGAACGTGCTGTTTCATTTTGTTAATCATAAGATAATAAGTGGGAATTTTCTGAATAGAAATCCATGTTTTGGATTATAATTTTTTTACTTTCTAGACTTATGTCTCGCAATGACTTAAAGCTAATTATTTGCAACCAAAAGTGGATATCAATAGAAAAATACAATATTAACGTTCATTCAAAAATTTGGTAGTGATATTATTAACCGTTCAGCTGCAATCATCAATACCTGAGCGCGAGCATTTCAGTTGCCTCAACCTAAATAGAGATAAGTTTATCTAGCATTTAAATTTAGAAAAAAGCATTAATTTTGACCAATTAACATTTTTTAACATCTAATTTTTCCTTATCACCAAAACCCTAAATGTGGGGTGTTTCAATTTTCTGTTGTAAAATTGGCATTTTGTATAGTATCAAAAACCTAAAACGTTAAAATAAAAAGTATCTCAATCCATAAGTGATGCCAAGTTATCAGCAAATGCCATCTCCTCTATTCTGATGTTCACAACAATCATTAGTGTGAAAAAGGTTTTTCAACATTAATATATTTAACAACAAAAGCAAGAACTCGACTTCAAGCGGACGACGATATGCGAGACGCCCCTGCCAGATTCAGACAAGATGTGACCACCTCAGTGCGAACACCCAGGACCACGTGTGACATTAAGTCGGGGTCGAGGTAGGCTTACTTTTACGAAATAACTGACTGTGGTAACAGGGTCAGATGCATTGAGGACCAGGCATGGGCGGATATGGGGGGGGGGGTCCGACCGCCCCCGCCATGACCATATGTCGTTTCATTTTCATTTCTTAGACAATTATCACTATGACCTTAAGCTATGACATATTTATCTAACTACAGATTTTTAAACTTGTTTTAGGCCTTTCACAGTTGCAAATTTGCAAAAGTCTTCACCTTCGGCAATGGAGGCCTTAATTCCCACCTCAGCTTTGACCCAGAGTGATCACCGAGTTACAGCATATCACTCACTACACAATATCACTGTAAATGATATCATTTAAACTAGCGGTTTAGCCGCGGTTGCCGAGCCGGTTGCCACTCGAACACCAAAGTTAAGCAACCTTCGGGCGTGGTCAGAGGGAGAGTGGGTGACCGCTCTGCCCTGAAACACACATAGCGCTGGTTGGGCGCATCTCCGGGCGATACCCCACTCTCCGATGGGGGGGGGGGGGGTGCGTTGCTGTGGTCAGCTAGGCCCCCTCACGGCGCTTCGCCCCCCCCCCCCCTCCAGACCCACTAACCTAAGTGGGGCATCGGAGACTAAAAAGGTTGGTGGAATATCGGAGAATGGGGTATCGGAGAGCGCCTCCGCTGGTTAGAGCAGATGGAGGGTTCGAGAGCTAGTGTAACGGCTTCGTTCTACCTCGATGTCTGCTCGGAAATCTGGGTTAAGTGGAGGAACCTATATGACTGTCAAGGTTACACCGTCCTTTCGAATGAGACGTAAAGCCATTGGTCCCCTTGGTACTTTTCGAAAAGAGTAGGATACGTACCGGTACGGGGTTAACCATCCTCTCATCTGTATTAAAATTGCACTAGTAGATTACAATATCCATTGCAAACAGAGATTTAAAAAAATAATAATAATAATAATAATAATAGTAATAATAATAATAATAATAATAATACTAATAATAATAATAATAATTAATAATGATAATAATAATAATAATAATAATAATAATAATAATCAATCATCGACCTTGTACATTCCCTCAATTATATTCTTAATTTTGTGTATTGTCTTCCATTTTATAACTGAATACGATAGAAGTTAAAAAAAGAAAGAAAGAAAGAAAGAAAGAAAGAAAAGAAAGAAAGAAAGAAAGAAAGAAAGAAAAAAAAAGAAAAGTAGTAACATAGTTTGCAGAATAGTTGAAACTGCGTCTCCGTCTGTAAGCAATTTGTGTAACGCCACTGATACAAGCAAGGCAAAAAATAAAGATTTGTAGAAACATTAAAAGAGATGGTTGGAGGCACTTAAAAAATCGTATTTTGAGTACCCAATCAGTCATATATAACCGATTTTCCGTGAGGGACTTTAAACCAAAGAGACCAATGCCAAACCTGCGGGCCCCAACGCAATCGACGACGTGAGCGATAACCATCCAAAAATCGATATTTTTTAATAGGAAATATAGCAATCAGTGGTATCTACAGTGCGCCTGGGTGATTCGAACCCGGGACCTTCCACATTGGAAGCAGGTAGGCTATAAATAAACACTACTTCAACGATCCACTCACACGTATCAGAATGGGAGGGGGGGGGGGCGCTACATTCTCAAACCTTTCAAGTTTCAAGGTATGCATAATACTGTTCAAGCCGTGGATTGTAAATGCCTACACAATCCACCCGATAATTACGAACAAGATATCTCAATTTACTTTATGTTTTACTTCTCCCGGTAACTAACTATAGGTATTTCAAATGTAATGACGGAATACTCTTCACTTGCCCATCCATCGAGACATAGGCTTATATTAAACATTCTTTCGTTCTGACTTGCTGGTGGCGGGGATCGAACACAATATGACATGACTTCCCCAGTGGCGGGCGCGTGTTACACAAAATTATGGGGTCCTCTTGTTCGGTTTTGGATAAGGTGACCAGACGTACCGGTTTGACCAGTACAGTACCGTTTTCAGAACACTTGTACCGGTGTCCCGAGAGACTAGTTAAAATGTCGTATTTGTACCAGTTTGCAATTTTGGAGGGGAAATGTCCCGGTATTTAGTCAACTGTACCATGTGAAAGGATAATGTTTTACGTGAAAAAATATACTAACAGTAATAATATTGAAATATTTCCTCCACTTCCAAGAAGATATTTCATTTTCTTTTGGGGGTGTGCTAGTAGAATCCAATGATTTTGGTGGAGGTGCCGGGTCGCGCTCGAGTGTGAAAACGTTAATATCGTTATGGCGTTACCTTACCAACCCTGATCTGATATCCATAATAAATACTAACCTCAGTCTTTTGATACAAATTTGTGTTCTTTATGAAAGTTCTGAACTTTTTTTAACACAAGAAATAAAAATATGTCACTATAATATTTGTATCAACATTTTCATGTAATACCACTTATACTACTGAATTATGTCATATCCTAGCCCCAACGACATTTTTGCTTGGTCATTAAAATGATCTATAGAGATAGGTATTACATTTTAAATCAATTAGATGTTACTCTTTCACTTTTGGAGCCAACTTATAGACATATCAACAAATAAAATTAATATTGAACATTGTAAAAAAAAAATGATCAAAGAGTAATAGTGAAATTTAAAAAAAGGACTAAGTACTCGGACTCGATCGATACTAGAGTTATTTTAAGACTGACTCGACTCGAATTAAAAAAACAGGACTTGCACACCCCTAATTTTCTCAGTCATTATTTGCATTGATTTTGTTATAGATAATGAAAAATCAAAATGTAATAATCATGCAACTGAACTACGTTTTTGATTAATTACATACCTACACTAATTATTTCGTTGTGAAGACAAAATGTATTAAAAGTTAAAACATGCATTAATTCAATGCATTTTCAATTATCTTCATTATTATTGATTAGAACTTCATTAGTATGATGCCCTCATCAATACATTAGGGCCTACACGCATTATTTTTTGCCAATTAATTGCTTGTATTTTATTTTGTACCATCATTTTTAAACCACTAGATAAAGATTTTATGACTACAAAAATGTACACCTTAAAACCATTTTAAATTCATATTTTCATGTCAGATCTGTTTTCTGGGCATTTGACCAAATATATCTCGAAATAAAATTTGCCTCCAGCGGCTGGGTTTAGTTTATTTGGACTAAGGACGCGTCAACCGTTAGGTCATAATGCACGGCTGGGGCTCTGCCCAGATCCCGAAATGGTCCGGGAGTACAAAGTACATATTCTAACACTTTAGTTGTCCCGGTTTCAACTTTCAAAATATGGTCACCTTAGTTTTGGACCCTCAGCGCCCCCTTCATTTAATCATAGCTAATAAAAGTGGAATGAAGCGAGGTTCTGAATTACATGCGTCTCGTCTTCGTCTTATGTTTGGTAAGTTTAGTTATTTCAAGTTGATGATGATCTAAAACCGAATTGTGCATCATGATCTTTACAGACATATTAAGATACTTGTATACAAGATCCGTGATGCTGAGAAATATCTGAACGTCGGACCTCTTTGGGGCTATTACCACAAAAAATTAATATTCACCACATAATCTATACCATAAAACTACACTATAACGACCGTTTAAAAATTATATCCTGTAACTCGGATTTAACACGAATGTTTTAAGTTTTGAATTTAATTTTTTTTAATTGGCGTTTTGGGGAATTTTTTTAATGGCTTATTTTTGTTCCACGTAGATAGTAGAGTATCGCACAAATCGAAAATGGCCCATAACATCAAGTCTTGAAACTGTGCACAAATATACACTCAAACATGCAAAAATATGCCTCCCAAAATCACACCTTTCCTTGATAATCAGCATATTTTGACAGAATCACTTGCTCAAACAACTAAACAAATTATAGCGGTTTTTACAGAAAAGGCTACCGAGTATGTCAATAATGGCCAATATGTTTTTGATCAAAATCCTCAGAGGTCATGGCTCACGGGAAATAAGTCCCCATGTTATTTCTCATGGGAGATTTTTGTCGATGGTACCTCGTCGAAAATCACCTGCAAGTTTGACAATTTTTTTCTTGTCATGATGGAGCCAATAAATGTTCTGTTTGTTCTCTTAATTCATAACTAGTTAAAGCCTGAATGAAACATATTTTTTACTTAAGCGTTTGGACTACCCTTCAAAAAATGATGAAAAATGATCTATTGTTATTTGCAATAAAATGAATAACCTTCGGATCCGGGAATCAACCGCCCACTTCCAATGTTCTAAAGAGCATACCTCTTTTAAGGTGAATCCCTAGACCTAAATATATCTAAAGAATGCAGTTTATATGTCTGAAAAGTTGGCAGAATGAAAGAGGGACTTAATAAAATAGCAAATTATTTTTTAATTTTATTTTTTTGGGTGGGACATAGCTTGAGAACCAACAATCATAGTTAATTTTACCGAATCAAGTAATCTAGTTCGAAATTAAATTTTGATCAGCAGTTTTGAATTTTTAGGAAAAAATAGTTTCTATAGTTTCTTGCATTGCACGATTTTTTTGTTAGACGGTACAAAATTTGAAATAAATTGCCCCATTAAGGCTCTACTGGACCTGTATTATTTCGGTGTGTTGCAGTGGTTTCGTACTTCCATCGTATCTAACGACACAATTGAGATATCTTTATAATTTTTTTTTTATTTTACTCAGTAAAGACGTCCAATGAACGTGTGTTGAGTACTTTTTCCAAAATTGTCCTTGTTTTTTAAATAAATTTTGTTAACTTTTGGGGAATATTTTAACATTTACCCTTTTTTCGCGAATTTTTTTAGGCGTTACCAAGCACTTTTTGGAAAAAGTACACAACACACGTGTAAATAGACACCTTTAACTAGCATTTCTAAAAATCTGAGAATTTTTGGACAAGGGGTGTCCGCTGTACAATGGAAGTACGAAAGCATGTTTCGGCGCTATTTTAGGCTTTTTTGACTCCAGCAAGTGGCGCAACCTAGCGACACGAAGCTTTTTCACCACTTTGAGTGACAGGTCATATAATTTTGTTAATAACTTGTTCTGATTGGCTGCATGACTTTGCTCGTGAAGTACTGCAGGACACCATTTGAATCATTATGCATAGATCTGCGCTATAGAATGCTATGCTTGGCGTCAATGTTTATTGCACTCTTACAGACAATTGTTCGATACCGGAACATCCCAAATATCAATTTATTATATGTACAGGGACCAGTATTTTTTTTGAGTTCGATCCCCAGTCGTGACAATTTGTTTATTATATCACAACACAACAGAATAAAACAATTATTAATACATCCAGCCACGGCGTGTTATTACACATATTATGCATCTCTAGTCTTTCAAGTTTTACTGCACGTGAATTGAAGTAAGATAATTTTTAGTGTATCGCCTATTGAAAGCGTGTGATGTACTAATATGAAGTTGAGGCGGAAGTGAGGGGGGGGGGGAGGAGGGTTCATGGCAACAAGTCCATTTGTTTGGGTACGAACATAAACATCTCTAATAGGTGAAAAAAATGGGTTGAAGCACGCGGAAAACCACTTTCCATGATGATAACAAACATAATCTAAATACAGTATTTTATTCGACTTTATTTGGCAATTTCAATTAACATTGTATATAATATAATGGTTTTAAAACAGTGTTACCACCGGGGATTGAACCACGGCTGTCAAATTAAGATGAGATAAGTCGTAACAAAGTGGCTTTATTGTTGGCTATAACTTGAATATTAAATTTTGGTAGATGAAATTAATATTTTTATTTCAACCACGGCACGGGGACCATTTTTATTTGAAGTTAAGAAAATTAATAATAAAATGGGGTGAGAGCATCTGCCCAGACATCAGAGGTCGGGTTCAATCCCGGTGGAGGCACCTTTTTTAATTTATATCTATGATAAGACTACCATCATAACAGCAGTCATAGTCGCCAACTATAAATAATATCGGACATCAAGCAAAAGCAAAGCGCTCTGATGTGAATTCACCTTTGGTCACTGCACCCACGATGTTATGAAAAGTTCTCTTACTTACTCTAACTCTAACTCTTCTGGAGGGAAAAACAGGAATAACGAGTTATGCCAAAAAGAATTTAAAAAATCAATCTGTGTTCCAAAAATATAGACGAAATTAAAATCGTATTTCCTCATTTATCTGGATAAGTTATCTGCCTATTATACTACTATATTTGAAGATTGCACAACTGTAGACCGATGACAGCCACCGATTCGTAAATTACCAGTGTCAAGCGGACACCAGACGTTCATTTCGTTTCGTAACATGCAGTGACCTTGTAACCGACGCAATTCTGTCACATCGAGATATAGGCAAATCTGGTTTATTTTCATTCAATTATTTTTCGTGACTCTGTGCTAGTTATCATACTTAGAAAGTGTGTGATCTCCCATGAAAAATAAGCTATAAGAAGTGTGTGGTGTAGGTGTGTAGGGTTAGTGTTGAAAAAAACAATTGGTCACATGTGTGTTTATTATAGAATACGGTTATTGTAAGACATTTCGTGTTGTGTGTGTAATAATATTTGACTTGGGTCGATGGTTTTATTTATATGTTTAACCTTGGCTTCATAGTAGGCGACTATGACGCTGTTATGTTAGTACTTTAGACAGAAATTAAAAAGTGACTACACCGGGGTTTGAACCCGGGCCGGGGCCTTAGCTGTCCGGGCTTGTCTTACCAAACTGAGCTATGCAGCAAACAATTTTAAAGCTGTCTAATTCTTGGTCTGTTTTGTACATTTGTAGAGCAGCACTGAAAAAAACTAGAGAATACAAACCATCTCTATAACCCTAGAGTTGGGATATACCATGATCTAGGGGATATACGATTAACCTTGGCTTTATAAGTAGGCGACTTGACTCTGTTATGTTAGTACTGTAGACAAAATTAAAAAAGTGACTACACCAGGGTTTGAACCGGGACCTTAGCTGTCCGTACATGTAATGTACAAAAATAGACCAAGAATTAGACAGTTTTAAATTGGTGGCTGCATAGCTCAGTTGGTAAGAGCATAGCCCGGACAGCTAAGGTCCCGGGTTCAAACCCCGGTGTAGTCACTTTTGAATTATATATAAATATATATACTCGTAAATATAATGTATTAGAGTCGACATATATTATTTTCGTTGGAAAACAATGCTAAAAACGTAGTCTAACGGTAATGTATTATATGGTCTACTATTAGTATTTTTGTATTAGGCCGTATTTACTTTTTTTTTTTTTTTTAATAAAATAAAACATAACTAATAAATTTTCCGCTCGAGATAGGGGGACCATTTCACGCAGTGATTGTGGTTTGTTGTAATGTGCATATAAAAAATATGAGTAGGGCTCAGTTTTGGAATTATTTTGTGTTCGATTCTACATGACCATCCATTATTTCGATGGCGCGTGTTTCAGTAGATCCATTGTATTGACACACGCACACATCCACACGATTGACATGTTCGTATAATTTTGTTAGCCCTGAGAAGTGCATTGGTGGGTTATCATGAAACAGAAATTAAAAATTGTCTCCACAAGATATATTATAGATCTCAGGATTTTCACTCTCCGGGCGGATTCCAACCAACTTAGCATTATAGAGACGACGTACCTATTTAGTATGTATTTTGCTAATTACAGAATTTGTTAATTGAATATAAGTGAAAACATTGTACGCACTGCACTAGAAATAAAAATAAAATAGGCTTGCATCCCGGCATTCGCCTAAGGGCTCAAGAATTCCGGATGAAACTTTCAGCTAGGATTGCTGGTGACGGGATTCAACCGTTCCTTCCAAATCAGAGTCTCACGCGTTATGCATGAGCTACCTCTAACGGTTATTCGGTCAAAGCAAGCCATGCAGGGTTCGACAAATGCTATGTCAGAGATGCTGGAGACATGTCGCAATATTTGTGGTCTGGAAAATTGTTCCAAACGGACACAACAGAGAGGCGTGTTTTCGTGTAATATGCATTTGCCGCCTGCCGCCTCGAGTGATCCAATAACACATTGCCAATGCCCGGCGATGAGTCATTCAACACTTTACTAAGACAATTTTATATACAACTTTTACGCACTTCTACCGACCTTCCGAGGATGTTTTATAGTATGTCAATGCAAGGCCGAAGGGAATAATGCCAGAGCGTTGATTCCATGTAGTAATAATACAGTGTTTTCTATAATCCAAATGGGCTTGGTTCGAGCTCTCATGCACTCATTGGCTCATTACAGCAAAACGGTCACACCCGGGAATCGAAATCGAAAGCTGAATTGAAGTTGTACTTCAACATTTACACAATGGTTGACACATCAAATGAAGGCAGCAATGTTCATTCTGTATCAATGATGTACTTCGTTACGTATTTTACTTAGCGAGAAAATATGGTGTTGCTTTAAAATTTATTTATGCATTCTTGAATAGAGAAAATAATGTGAAAGGTTATTTCAAATATCCCGAGAAATAATAATATAATAACGCAAGTTAGCAAACATAAAAATATACTTCGAAAGAAATTCATTACCGTTTCATAATTTCAACACACATTACATTGGTGTTCCTTCTCCTTTCACAATTATTTTTTCACTTCATTAATTAACATACGTGCCTTGCCGCGTTGTAGCTTACGTGCATTACATTGGATGTCATGGGTACAGCTATTGGGTATAGGTAATAGGTATTAAAGAAATATATTTGAATGAATTTAATGTATAGTATATCATGGAAATAGTTTGTACGAATATTAAATATTTATGTTTCTTATTAGGCCGCCACCTACAGAACAAATGTCATAATCAAAAGGCCGGAGAAAAGTGACTTTTTTCATCTTTCCGTTTAATGCAGTCAGAAAAAAATCGGAAGCATAAACTCAATGATAGGTACTATTGTGTACACTATACATACTGTACTTTTATGGATACGGATTGATAGAAGAAAATGTGACGAGTTTCAATCGTAGCAATGTCAAATGAATAATAAAAAACAGCACTTTCTTCAGAAGCCATTTCAAATTCCCATTCTTATATACCAGTCATCAATGGATCAGTGCATGGTTGCATCAGGAGGTGGCTTTGCACAGCTAGCTAAAATATCATCCTGATTAAATGTATGCACAACCATATTAATATAGCGCAATAAACGGCACGTTACACGTCTTATGTACTTAGCTATAGCGCAATAAACGGCACGTTACACGTACCCACGCATAATAAATTGTAATAATAAGTAGATTAAAATATGTACCAATCATGCCTCAAGTATGTCTTGTGGTCTTAAATCAGCGTTTCGAATATACATATACTTCTTACGGGCGTGTTTCGATTCCACAGTTTTCAGTCGGTAAGATTTATACACTTTTTTTCATTCATCACATACATTAATAACCAATTTGGAATTTCCTGATCATAAAATTTTACTCAATCACCCTAGATCTAGCACCCTCTGTTGTAACTCGTCCACGGAGCGAGACTGCGAACGATGTGAAATAATAGTGCTTCGCGCCTCGCGGACCGTAGACCGGACTCACGGCGCCGCACCGTATCGGAGCTTCTGCAGTACATCGTGCAGCCACAGACGTACATTGCAATTGCGGCCGTCTATTGGACGGCTATTTTTCGAATATTCTGAGTGACATTTGCGAAATCCCACCTCCAGTGCCTCTTTCAAGCTCCCATTATCACCAACTTAGGCCTACAGGCCAAACTCCGGTTGACTCTTAAGTGCATTAGTGTAAATGGGAATATCCTATGGAGTGTTAAGTGACTCAATTCCTTGAATTCGCACTAAGGACTGAAGAAAATCTCGAAAAAACTTTCAGACAGGCAGAATTGTCAGAGGCGGGATTCGAACCCGCGGCTTCCGGAATCAGTGTCTGCTTTTAGCTTTAGGCGCATCTGTCGGTTTATATTTTTATTTGACTTGTTCCAATAGAGAAAGACAGACGGATGAACGAGAATAGAATTCAGAAGGTCGGTGGTTCAAGACTGTCGGACTGGTTAGTGGCAGTGGCCAACTGGCCATCAACAATTTTGACTGATCTCTATTCACGCTTCTCGTGGATAATGGATCCATACCAGGAGCCAGATGTTGAGAAGTGATAGTCGGACTAATTTAGCGAATTTTCTTACTGTAAAACTAAATAAACAACACGAATAATAATCTGTGAAAAGATTTCCCGCATTGAGAAGTCGTTTTGCACGCACAAGGCATGTTTCCAGTAAATATGGTATTTTGACCACCAACATGGCCGCCGTTAGCATCTCCAACATGGCCGCTCCATATAAAATAACATTAGGTCAGGCCCATGAAGGCCTAAACTCTAGGTTACAGCTTAGCATGCGCGATCCAGGTGTTCCAGATCGGAATGCATCGAAGGCTAGATGGTGGCTACAAAGTTTTGCCACAGAATGTTATTTTTTCTCTGCTACCACTATCAGTATGGCTGATTATTTTTGTCATTGTGTGCAAAAAAATAAAATGCTATTCATAGAAACATAGGAATGTTTCGTGGTAAATATGTAAACGATTATTTATATATTAATAAAGGTTTCAACAATGTTTAGAAATAATTGTTTCATTAAAATATATCATATCATGTTATGTTATAATGTTCCTATTTGGTGTGTTATAATATCTTCTGTCTGTATGATAATAATATGGCCTATATGTTTAATGATGAATATATTGTACAAAACAATATGCATGAAAAATTGCTGAATTGGATTGAAAATCATGTGCAATTTGTATTGTGTGTAGAGTGGATTTCGAGCTCCTTCCAACTTTTTATCAATTGCGTGTGGTATCTCCTCTGATACTGCCCGTGCACGCTATCCATATAATGGTGTTGTCAGAGTGCAGCAGGCTGGAGGCATAGCATCCCACGACGTATTCGAGATGGAAGGGGGTGACGTATTATTGCAGTCATTGTCAAGTATTGCCTGACCAAGAATAAAAACTTGAGATTAGCGAGAGAAAGCAATACACAAAGATGGATCGCGTGATGTGGTAATGGATGATAAAGTCATGACGACAAGGCTGTGATTATTTACACACACATTTTCTGTGACAGATTTCTGTATCATCGACCATCAATAAAACGACAATGAAAATAATAACAATAATAATAAGTACTTGACTTTTGTGAAGTTGTTACCGGAGTTTACTATGTTTGTATAATGTACATCAAATAAAAACATGTATGGTTCATACATGCTAACTCAGAATAACAGGAACAAATTTAGGTTCAACATGACTAAGTGGTCAAACTTTGTGATTTTCGAGCAAAGTCCCATCGGCGAAAATCTCCAATAAAAAATATTATGAAGACGATCTTTATGCCCGTGACGGTGTGATCTTGCATGGAGGATTCTGTAAAAACAAATAGTATTGTCCATTATTGACTTACCTACTCAACAACCTTTTCTGTAAATCCGCTATGTACTGTTTTTGAAATTTGATCAAGTAGTTCTGTCAAAATGTGCTGACTACTGAGAAGAGAAATGACCATATTTCTGTGTTTGGGTGTGTAGCCTATTCACCCACAGTTTCAAGAAACAATTTCTAAAGGGACATTTCACATTTTTACGATGCTTTAATGCTCTTAAAGTATCTATGTAAAAGAAATGTAAGTAAAGTCAATAAAAAAATGTCAATTTCAGAAATTCATCAACACGCAAATTTTTGCAAATTTCAGGATCAAAAAGCTCAATTTTTTGTGTAAAATCACAAACAAGGGCCAATTATTTAAACGGTTATTTTAGCGTTGTATTATGCTATAGGTTAGGTGGTAAAATGATGAACTTTTGGAGTAGGGTAGGCCTAATATCACTTTTAAAAATAAAATAGTCTATATAACCCTACTATATATTTTTATTCACATGTATTACACATCTAGGTACATATCGGAATTATGTTGTAACTCATTGCGGACTGTGTTGTCAATTGCAATGAATGTACCTGCATTAATCACATAACATTCTATTATTAGTTTACATAAAATGTGATTTTATAGATATACATAATACAAACTCTGTCAAAACCGGAGGCATCGAGGCAACAGTTGTACGTGCACACATGGCAAGTACTTCCAGGTGTACGTTATTAGTCTTTTTCTAGCTAAACAAAGTCATTTATAATATAGTTCAACATCCAAACTACAGATTCTTCTTTCTGTTTCTCCTCGCCAGCCTAGCATTGAGACGACTCTACAGCGAGACCCTACCACAGACCCCTTCCCAGACACTATAATATAGTATAAATCTAGATATCCTCAAATGGGATCTTTATGAGTTGAAACTTTCAAACTAACTAACCATTTAATGGAGACTTGGGGACTCCCGACTCCCCCCCCCCCCTCCCCCCCCATAAACAAGTTTCAACTTCAAGGTAATTTTAGTGCAAAGGAAAGCTGTGTGTTTTAGAAAAGATAAAATGCAAATTAAATTTGTTCTTCATATCAAGGCAAGAATGCTCTTCCTTCCTAATAAACGAGAACGAGCAATCAGCAACTAGAATTTATAAAAACCAATACTGTTTTAGTTTTGGATTCATATTCATGAGAAATGTTTTTTCCGATCACATTACTAGAAGTGAGTAGTGACAGATCCAAAGATACGAGATTTTGAACGATTTTGAAGGAACCCAAAAATTTACTTCGATTTATGGGTATAGCCATTTCACCAGTAGAAATCAAACAAACATACAGAAAAAAATCAATGTTTTCTCCTGCAGTGTAAACAAAATTGTCATTGCTATGCAACAATGGTACTTTCCGCCATTTTTTGCTTGATGTTTCTGTATTTTCTTCTCATATTTCTCAACAAGACAAACAGCTAACCACCCATCCCCTAAGGTTAGGTTTAGGTAATTTAAGGGCGCGCCAACAGTTAGGCCACTCTGCGTCACTAGCCTATGGGATGTGGGGAGGCCTGCCACGGCAGGGGGAGGATAGGGGGTGGGTTCTCACGTCCAAGTCGTCATCGTCGCTGTCATCATTCGTGGTGTCATTATCGTCGTCGTCATCGTCAGGGAGTTCGTCAAGGGGAGGGGGTGGGGTCCCGTCGACAATTGCCATAGGTCGCCTTTGGTTTAGTAGAGTTATTTCCCTGACTTTCTAGCTGATGTTTGTGAGATGGTTTTGCCTATTTACTCGCCTCTTACGGTCAGCAGAGCCCAGACGGGGACATGTGACACCTCTTTAGGACCAGGAGCAATAACTAATCGTGTCCTTGCACTACTGTTCGGTTCGAGTGTTCGGTTGGACTGTTGTAGGATTAAAATAGAGATATGAAAAAAAAACAGAAGAATGCAGTCATTTGGATAGGAGAGGGGTGTAACCAATATAAGTACCTATACAAATAAAAGAAATATACAAATGTACAAGTATGGCCAGAGGCTATTCGAGTTTAAAATATTGAATGTGTTCCTTGCGAGTCTCCGTGATTCGGGTGGTCCAGCCTCCGGATCGAAACCCACCCCGGCAATCCACACTGAAAGATTACAAGGTTTTCTACGGACGTTATTGCGAATGCGATGGATTTCCCAAGTATAATTCTTTACTCCTCACAACCATCCGAGCTCTCAAACACCTAGTAAGACACCTGAAGATGGACACTGCTTCGCTCGGACACTCGCAGAGCTGCATAGTGCATAGTCATTGCGCAATGAAAATAGTTTGTAGTTTTCAAATCATGGCAACGGCATCAAGGGGTATGTATACGCTTGCACACTTTAAAATGGTTTTCATTAATAATATGGGAAAAAGATCGGGCCAATATGAAAGAGACGTAAATGATACAAAATAAACCGTCTGGTATTGATTATTGGCATTATTCTACGTACGTAATCAATGTCCATATCAAGCAATGAATTAAAGGGGCTAAAAAACCCCAAAAATTATTTTTTACCACATGATCTATAGCACAATACTACACTAAATGACCGTTTAAAAAATTATACCTTCTCACTGTGATTTTGCACGAATTTTTCAATTTTGTTTTATCCAGAAAATAGCGAAATTGGCGTTTTGGGAAATTTCTTAAATCGGCTTTAACCTGCTTCTTTTTTGTCCCACATGGATACAAGAGCATAATACCAATCTAAAATGACCCTTTAAAACATCGTGTCTTGAAACTGTGCACAAATATATACTCAAACACGCAAAATACGCATTCCAAAATCACACCCTTTCTTGGTAATCGCATTTTTTTGACCGAACCACTTGCTCAAATCAAAAAAAACAAAATATAGAAAATTTACAGAAAGGCTGTAGAGTACGTCAATAATGGTCAATATTTTTTTGGATCAAAAGCCTCCAAGGTCACGGGGCATAAATATCGCCCCCATGTTATTTCTTATGGGAGATTTTTTCCGATGGGACCTAGCTCGAAAAATGTCATGTTTGACAATTTTTTGGGAGTTCATGGTGGCCCCAATAATTTTTCTGTTAGTTGCTAAATTCATTACTAGTTACCCTGAATGAAATATATTTTTTGAGTTTAGCGGTTAAATACCCCTTTAAAGTATGTAAGGAGGGTACGATAGTCCACAACGCCATTCATCAATGCGACTGTAACAACAATAACAGCGTTAGTGAAGCCCTGATTTATTCTTAGTTTTATCGGTACTTGTTCATTACAGGGAGGGACCCCCCCCCCCCCCCCCCCCCCGAAAAGGAAAGAAGGTTAGTGGGGTTTGGGGGGCCGGCCTATAGCTGGCCATGGCAACGAACTTAATGCTACCCCCCCACGGCGCTTCGCCCCCCCCCCCCAAACCAAAAACCTTCTTTCCTTTTTGGGGGGGTCCCTATAATGAACAAGTACCGATAAAATTGCTTGCTTTTGCTTTTGCTTGCCATTGCTTGGTAATCGGGGGGCCCCTCAGTAACCAGGGGCCTTTTCCTTCCACATAAATCTTTCTCTGGGTCTGGGCCCGTGGTCTGGGCCTATTTTGTGTCCATGCCCGTGTGTGTGTGAAAAAGTGACTGATAATAATAGTCTTGCTTGCTCATCGTCCTCCTCCATAGCTGACTCCTCACACAGCACAGCTATATAATAAGCTAATGGTAATAAGACATTATTTATGAGCGCCACACTCGATTTTCGTGTTACCACGGCGCAGATAACAGATTGGTCGCTGAGTAGCGGGGCTGCTCATGCCGGAACCTTGAACGCAAACGACTTGAAATGAATTTCGTCATCGCTGGTGAACGCCGTTCTATATAAAATAAAATAAAACTGCGCTGCTCAATCAATCGTCAACACACTCAATGTAGGACCTAAAATATTATGTTCCACACCGCACGTAAGTATATTTATGTATTTATGCTTCTGCCAGATACCTAAATTATGTTCAACAGTTTAGATATTTAGATATTTATTTAGGATTGCAAACATACATTACAGACAATTGCATTGAATTGTATAGTCCAGGTTTTCTCCCATCAACACCATATATCAAATCAAGCAAATTCAATATGATATAGATTTACCTAAAACGATAACAATGAGTATACCTTAACATTTAAATTATTTTATGAAGTTGAGGGTAATCCCTAGACCTAAACATGATTTCTATAGAATGCATTAATGATCTCTGAAAAGTTAGAATGAAAGAGGGTCATAATAAAAGAGCAGATTATGTTTTGGAATTTGTTTTACGGAACATAGCCTTTTGAATCAATAATTATATTCAAATTGTCTGAATCAATTCAGCTATAGTTCAAAATTAAACTTTGAGTAAAGGTTTTTTGTATATTGTTTCTAGACTCCTTATACAAAGTGTTCTACAGATTCTTGTGTTGCACGATTGTTTTGCCCGCTGGTACAATTTCAAATTTCAAAATTTTGTTTGTTTAATGTCCCGCCGATGGGTTATTGGTTCTAATCATCTAAGTCCATGCTAATTCAAGTTTAATAATTGATTTACAAAGAAGAAAACTAATTAAAATTAAGTACTTACATGCACACAAAATAATTAAATGAAATGTGACAAGTTTGAAGTAATAATAACTATGACAGTGATAGTTATTTGCAGTGTTGTAAAGTAACTGAGTAAAAGTAATTGAGTAAAAGTAATTAGTTACTTTTTGAGTAATTGAATTACTATTTCAATTACTTTTATTTTAAGGTAACTGTAACTGTTACTGAATTTCTTATAAAAGTTATTATACTCAGTTTACAGTTACTTTTTAACAGTTACTTTTGCCAACCATTCTTGTTTACAGTTCAGTAATATAAAAATAAAAATAATATCACAACGTCTGAAACTAAAACTTTTTTTTTTTTTTACCTCTAGTATGGAACGAGATTTTTCTGCTAACTCAACTTGCATTCCTATTGCTAAATTTGTCTTGGTAAACATGACAACAATAAATCAAAGCAACTGCTAGTTGCAACGAAAAATTGCAATAGATAGACAATTCCTTTAAATTCTACTAGGCCGTTTCGCGAACGCTTTTTCCAGTCGCGTTTATGGATGAGCTTTTTTAATATTTCTGTCCAATGATTACGTTTTTAAGTGGGATCTCATTACTTTTTCTATAGTTACTTGATATTACTTGTTAATTATACACGTGTAAAAGGCTTATATTAAAACCTTTATTTCTATGAATTTTGACCAACATTTTCAACTTTTTCTTTCAAAAGACACTACATCACCATAATCTTAATGTCAATGTAAAATATGAACGTTGTAGCCCTACCCGTTCGGTCAGAATCGTCCCAAATGTCACGAAAATATTGTATTATGAACCGGGAAAAAAATCGTAAAAGTACGATTTCTATGAGAAATATTTCTTTAAATGTCTCTAAAATCATAAAATATATAATTTCAGTGATTTTAAACGTTCCCATAAAGTTTCATTACGATCGAAGTAGCCGTTTGCCAAATATAAAAATAAAACGTAAAAGTACTATAATCATAAGAAATATTTGATCAGTTGTACTCAAAATCGTGGAAAGTCTAAGTTCAGAGATTTTGAAGGTCCCTCAAATTTTTATCAATATCGCATATGCCGTTTTTTGGGGGATCAGTGAAATTGAAGTCTTCGCTTCGCTCATCCAATTAAATAAGTGTCTGCAGAATCAAAGATAGTGAAATAAAAACCCATCAGAAGATTAAACAGTAGATTGTATTGAATTTAGTTTCATTCCTTCAGGAGTAAATATTTGTTGCGCTTTTTTATGTTGGCATTTGGCAAAAACCAAGCTGACAGCTGACACTACACAGTGCTTCTTAGTTTTTCCTATTATTCTTACAGCTTTTTTTGCATGACAAAGATCCGATGAAAATGTTTTTAAATGTATTACCCCACACTATTAATCCATAGCTCAAATGTGACTCAATCAGGGCATAGTTTACTATCAATAGCAAATTCCTATCTGAATGTTTTCATTTTACTTAGTATACATATATAATATAAGATCTTATTTAATTTGCTACATAATCAGAATGGATGTCCCTCGATAAGCAGTTGTCAATGTTGAGTCCTCAGAACTAGGCCTAATAATTATAATAATATAATAATTAATGTGATTCTTCACCACATAACCCGATACAAATATTTTGCTCTTCCATATTTTTCTAATTATCATTATCAGATTAGTTGGTTTCACCCACTATGCTACATCGTTAAAACTAATAAAAACAATATTTTCTAATGTTGCAATTTATTTTCATGAGCAAGGGTTGGTGGTTGCATCATCTGTACTATTATTACTATAATTACAATTATTATTAACATAACTAAAAAATATAAATTGTTTTGTTCCATAATGAGTAGTAGTAATGAAGGATAAAAACAGTTTGAGTAATATTTTTTTGTAAAAAAAAATCTGTTTGTCACGCTGTTAGTAATGCATTTTTAAGAAAGTAACTTAAAAAGTAACTCAGTTACTTCATAAAGTAACTGTAACTGTAACTCAATTACTTTGGCAATAAAGTAACTGTAACTGTAACTGAATTACTTTACAAAAGTAACTTTTACAACACTGGTTATTTGTTACACAGTGTTTACAATATTACCAAGTTCAATCAATCACATTCTTCAGGTTTAATAACAATTTTGGAAAAATTGCATCGGAATGGAATTGTACACAATGTAACAATATATTATATTAATGTCAACAATTCCTCGATATTTTATTCAAATGTTATACTAAAAATATAAAATAAAATGAATGAAAAAGAATAAAACAAGGAAAAAAATCAACCAATCAAAACGTCAAAGAAAGAAAGAAAATTTGATTTATTTTATTATTTATGCGATTTAGTGCTTAAAATGGTCAAGCAAATATGGCATTTTTGAGGGAATACCAACAATGGAAAACCCAAAGTTCCGGGTAAATTTGAATCCGATTTCGCAGACCCAATTTTTAAAATACTAATGAAAGCTTTCACGAATACATTACAAAAGTTCTTTTGTGTTTAAATCGATTTCTCATGGATTACCCGGGCATAGTTTGATGCTACCGAAAATATGGTAGACACTATTTTTGTAGGAAATTAGAAGGGGAATATTTTTGCCATACAACATTTTGTCTATCTCCAACAATTCTGGAGATATTCGATAACAAACACTTTTTGGCCGTCATTTTTCAATATGGCGGCCGAAGCTCCAGTCCGATCATAGGGGAGTTATAGTATCTTGAGTAAGAAAGTGTTAGTAAGGTCTCTGCAAAAATTCAGCTTGTTTGTAATTATTTCCTCTAAAAATTCTTATATGACTGGACTTTATGTACCATCTCTCCGTTTTAGTAAAAAAATCACACATTTTGAATGAACAGACTGTACTTTAAGAAAATGTGATGGGTGACAGTTAATCTCATTGGTCATTCAAATGTGAAATTAAAACAATTCTTTCTTCAGAAGATAATTGATAATTCCTCCATAACCCTTATGAAAATGTACTATTCAAAATGAATAGTTTTTTCGATTTACTATTGAAAGTGAATAGTTTTAAATATTTACTATTGCACAGCAATAGTATTTTGTTTTGAGTAGTCAAGATGAATAGTTTTTTTCAATTAACTATTCAAAGTGAATAGGTTTTATGTTTTTACTATTGGGGTAGAATAGTATTTTGCATTTACTTTTGGACATAGATATATATTTATATTTCACTATTGAGAGCTAGCAGTTGTAGAGCTTTATTATTCGTAATCAATAGTTTTTCTTTGTAATGCTGAATGACTTGCTTACTCCTTTGCTGTGTACTTGTTCATTATAAAGACCCCCCCCCCCCCAAAAAAAAAAAAAAAGGGTTTGGGGGGTTGGGGGGGGGGCGAAACGCCGGGGGGGGGGTGCTAGCTGACCACGGCAACGCAATGACCACAGCACTTCTTTCCTTTTCGGGAAGGGGGGGGGGGGGGGGGGCTTTGCTAATCGTTTAATTTTTATTATTTGAACAATCGGTCTTAATTTTACCTTCGGACTGAAAAGTTGTGTGTTTGTATTTATGGATTAACAGAATAAAATATTGTTTTATTGATTGAACAATAATAACAATTATTAATTTTAATCATAATTTTTTGCCAATGTAATGTCGTCTGTAAAACGTTTAATAATAAAGACTATTTTAAGAGTCTGCAATAGAAGTGATTTTTTTGGAACTTTTCCTGAAGCCAGTTCTAATCAGATTGCTATCAGATTTTGCATGTAGCTTTTGGTCACGTATATACAGTCTTCTATAGTGGCACAGTTATTTTTAAACAATTAAAAATTAAACTCAATAAATAAAATTTATTTTTAGAATTTTGGATTTTTGTAAAATCATTAAAATTAATAAAAATTTATTTGTACATAATGCTCAACAATGTTCTGTAATCTTTTACTATAGAAGAGTGACCATATCCTTTCTTGACAATTAGCCTATGCAAAATTGAACATCGATCGGATGACAACTGGAAGCAGGAATAGTTCCCAAAAAAGTTTCAAATAGGTATAGTTGACTCTTAACGCATCACGTGTATAAATTATTAAACCATATTTTGCATATGAGTAAACTTATTATAAGTAACTATGTATTATATTGCGCCAGTCACAAGCTTTCTTTGTTGGACTTATTTTATTTTATTATGCCTACCATGGAAAAAAAGAAGAAAATAAAACACCTTCGTCGAGCCACGAACCCCAACCATCTACGTGGCTGAGCAGAGCATCATTACCCACTAGACCAACCAGGCCATGCTTACAGTTTTATTTTGTTCTTAGTAAATACAGATTTAAAAAAAAATTGCTTCGTATTTTGATTAAACTAACTAAACGAAAAAAAGCGTAAAATTGCGATTTTCACGAGAAATATTTTTTCGATTACGCTCAAGTTTCACCCGAGTATATTAATTCAAAAAATTAAGGTTCTGTGAAAAAATAATTACAATCGGATAAAGCATGTCGGTGTTATAAGTCGAAGAAATAAAAAAAATCAAAAAAAATCGTAAAACTTCGAATATCATGAAAAAAAAATTTCGATTCCACTAAAATTTCACACGAAAATATTAATTCATAAAATAAAGGTTCTGTGAAAAAATCATTACAATCGGATAAAGCATGCAGGTGTTATAAATCAAAGAAATATTTTAAAAATCGAAAAAAATCTTAAAATTGCGGTTTTTATGAGAAATAATTTTTCGATTGCGCTCAAAAACGTGGCAGTCGAAGATTTCGAAGGCCTATAGAAAATTTCATCGCAATTGGAGTATTGGTTTAGCCGGAATCGTGTTAACAAACACACAAAAATACAATTAAAAAAGGAAAAAAGGGGGGGGGGGGGGGGGGGAAAACATGCTGGATTTTTTTCTCTAGTGTAGTGAAATGGAATCTTCGCTACGCTCACCCAATAAAAGGTTTAAACTTGAGAGTTGAGAACAGATCATTTGTATTTGTTCATCATACGCCCGTAAATTAAATGTGAGGCGGGATATTGTTTATTTGTTTATTTATTTGTCAAGATTGCCGCACTGGAAGTTACACATTTTTCTGTTGAATGTTGGCTACACTGGCCTGGCTACGCCGAAAAATCGAGCATGGTAATGGCGGCGAGGCAGTTTACGTGTTGTTCCTAATAATTTTAATATACATAGGCCTACATGTGGTATTTTATTTTCCTGTTATTGAGAAGTGATGTGACATATTATTATGAGTGTTGGTGATCGCTTTTGCGTTTATGGCGAGCATATGCAATAGTTTTACCGCGAGTGTTAATTAGCCCAGCAGGTGTTGGCGTGTTGTGACTACGAGCTCAAAACTCCGAATAGGCCTAGGCCTATATTCTTCACGTTACGGGTTTCTACAAATTGCATAATATTATGCTGGATCATTAAGGTAAGAGCTACTTTTAAAAGCCTAGTGACTAGTGAGGGTGTAGACCTAGGGCCTAGGCCCTAGGCTAGGTAATGCATATGGTTCTAGACCCTAGGCTAGGCATAGGCCTAGGCTAGGCTCCCACGGATCCGGGAAATGCCTAGGCCTACCTACGCTAAGCTCTGCGAAATTAAGCACGAATTAAAGTTGTCTCTTCTAAGGGCTAGGCCTAGGCCAACGAGTCCCTAGGGAGTTGGAGTTCGCCATGCTCTCGGCCACGCATATTTCCAAGAGTGGCCAAGATAGGCATAGGCCTAGCCCTAGTCGCCCTGGTAGACCTAGATAAATATTTTCTAATTTCAAAGGACCACTATTTTCTTAGTCTAGGCCTTCGCTTTGTGTAGGCCTACACCTTCATAGCTGTGTCTAGTAGGCCCTATATGCCTAGGGCCTATGGCTTTACACCCTGCTGAAAAATCTTGGCAAGATTGTATTGTAAGATCTTGTATTATTCTTGCCAAGATCTTGCAAGATTTTGTAAAATCTTGGCAAGATCTTGTTAAATCTTGACAAGATTGTGGTTGGTCTATTTACGCGGTAGGCCTTCTTGATGCAATTTCGATTTACACATTATGCCACCTTCCTTATTAGATGTTACCCATGGCTTATTAATCTAGACCTTAGGCCCCTACCTATGAACAAGAACATAAAGCAAGTAAGCTTTCATGCAGGCCAGGGCAAACATATGCCTAGGCCTAGTGCCAACCTTATTAGGCCTACTACCGGTATTGGATGTTTATTCATGGCTTGTTAATTTAGGCCCTGTGAACATAAAGCAAGTACCGGTAGGCTTGCCTGCAGGCTAGGGCAAACGCAGGCCTAGCCCTATAGTGCAAGGCATAAGACTTTAAGTCAACTGTCATCTAAGCCTACTACAAGTAGGCCTAGTGGTTGTAAATACTTTCACATAGTCTGAGGCCTGTAAAAGACATGGCAGCTATCTGTAGCTATTTATGTGCATGTATACCAGGTCTATTTATCAACTGTCTTCTCTAGTTCTAAATAAACTGAAACAATCAGACAGCACAAATGTAGGCTTGTTTGATGTAGGCCTACCTAACTGTTAGTGATGAGGTTCAAGATACTAGCACCAGGTGGCAGATTTTGACAAGATCTTGTTTGTATCTTGTTTCTAGCCAAGATCATGCCAAGAATATTCTTGTCAAGAATCTTTGCAAGAAATGAACAAGATCTTATTTCAATGCAATACCTTGGCAAGATCTTACAAAATACAAGTTCTTGTCAAGTCAAGATCTTGCAAGATCTTGACAAGAATTTTCACCGGGGCAGAAGGCCTAACCCTGGCCTTATTTAAATCATTTGTTTTAACTAGGTAGACTATTAGGCTTGGCCAATGGAAATTTACTAAAATACTAGTAAGCTAGTCTCAAACTGTGTCTGTAGGGCCTACTACATCACAGTCTTTTTTTTATTCTTTGGTCTACAAGGAAGGTAGTCCTACAGTGTAAGATGACCTTGGCCTACTCTTGACCTTGATAATAATTTAGGCTATAGTAGTCTTGAAAGTCCTCTTACAGTTCTAGCAATACCCTACCTGTCTAGATTTGAATTAAATAATTAGGCCTAAGTTGTAGGCAAATTAAGAAATTTGACTGAAAAATGTGTAGCCTAGCCTTAGGCTTAGGTAGGCTATATCTAACAATTTAGGCCTAAAAAGCTTATTTAAAGGTCCAAGGCTCACCAAATATTAATGTTCATCAACATATTCTATGGAAGGAATACACGGTTTTTCACATCTAGGCCTATCTTGAGCACGAGTATAGCCAATATCAATTACCAGTAGCCTACATTCAACTTGGCCTATGTTAATGTAGGTACGGTACATGTAATTTAAGGCTTAAGGGATATAGACCTAGGCCTACCATAGTAAACATTCAAAATGATAGCTTTTTATGTCAGCTGCTGTGACCCTTGGGCCTACCGTAGGCCTACAGCTACACATAGCCTAGATTTATGGTCCGGATAAATTATTTCAAAGTTTACTGTCTATGGCTTCTAGGACTGGGGATATGACAAAAGTATTTTTTTTTAAATTCTAACTATAGCCCTATAGGCCTCTGCCCTATTGACTTAAATGTTGGGCTATGAAAGAAAAGATTGTCTAAAGAGTTCAATTCTTCTTAGAAAAAAAATCAGGTAGGCCTAGGCCTACCAGTAATGTCAGGGGAACTAGAAATATCTGAGATTTTGTTGTCTCCATAAAACTAAACACTTGAGGCCAATGTTATGCTAAGAAAATTAAATAAAAACAGTAGGCCTAGCCTAATACAAACTAGGCCTAAGAAAACTAAAATTGCAAGCATTACCGGTAGCCTACGGTAGGCCTACATGTAGTTTCCAGCGACTCGGAACATGCTGAAACGCATTGTTGTAGCGTACATTACCACTACCACGCAAAACGTTCATGTACTTTTAGGCCTTAGGGGTGTAGGCCTACCGTAGTTAACATTAAAAATGATTGCTTAGGCCTCTCAGTTTTAAGTCAGCTGCTGTGATCCTAAGATTTAGGGATTGAACAAAAATAACCACTTTTTCAATTTATGCTTCAATTCGAGCAAAATTTATTTGGTAGGCCTACCGTAGGCCTACAGCTGCACAAATGATTTATGGTCCGGATAAATTATTTTAAGTTTACTGTCTACTAGGACTAGGCCCTATAATATAATTTAAAAGATTACAAAAAACAAGACAAGACTTCAGTTACCTCGCGTCTGAGGAAGGCCACGGATGTGGCAGAAATATAACGCAACGGGTGAGTTTGTGTTAGATAATTTTTAACCGTGTATTGTTCAGTCGAGTGGTTTTGTTTTTAATATTTTCCGGTTAACAAGTTCTGGTGTATAATATTAAAAGATTACCTTACAATGCCTCCATATTAGAAAAAGTCAGGTAGTGTCAGAGGAACTAGAAATCTGAGATTTTGTTGTAGACTAGGTTACCAACTCCATACCAACTCCATAAAACTAAAAACTTTAAGACAAATTTTATGATATGAAAATTAAATAGAAACAGTAGGCCTAGCTTCTACAAAAATAGCCATAACAAAACTAAATTTGCAGGCATAACCGGTGGCCTACATGTAGTATCCAGCGACTCGGAACATGCTGAAACGCGTTGTTGTAGCGTAGGCCTACATTAGGCCTACAACTACCTACACAAAATGTTCATGTAAGCCTAATTTATGGTTAAAGGGTGTAGGCCTACCGTAGTTAACATTAAAAATGATTGCTTATCATATCAACTGCTGTGATCCTACAATTTGGAAATAGAGAAAAAAAACAAAATTTTAAAATACGTTGAATCGTCGATTCAAGCAAAATTTATCTGGTACATTAGGCCTACAGCTGCACGTAGATTTATGGTCTGCACATTACTAAAGCCTAGCCCCACAGTATTAAAATTTTACTGCCTATGGCTTCTTCTTCTAGGGCTATGACACAATTTATTTTTAAAGAGAAGATTATCTTTCAATGCCTCCGGTTTTTAGAAAAAGTTGGGTTCTGGTAATGTCAGGGGAACTAGAAATCAAGGATTTTGTTGTAGACTAGGTCTAGGCCTACCTACTCCATAACATTACAAACTTTAAGCCAATGTGATGCTATAAAAATTAAATAAAAACTGTAGGCATAATACAAATAACAAAACAAAAATGGTACGTAGACATTTTTACATAGGCCCAGGGCTACATAATTGCCTTTCCATTGAGATTAAATTTAGCTCTTATGCCCATAGTTGTAGGTTTAGTTTGTAGGTCTAGGGCCTAGGTCCCAATGATGTTAAAATTAACTACTCTAAAGACATAGGCCTAAGCCTACAATTTTTTGAAGGACCTAGGCTATGTTGGTAGTAAACTGTTATTCCAATATTTAAATTCTGAAACAAGATTTTCTTGTTTACAGGTACTTTCCCAGGATGGTGCCCAAGAGAACTTCAGAGAAGAATCAATAAAAGCGTCCACGGGAAGTTTGTCGTCAATCCTGTGTCAAATTTGCACAAAAGTCATTTACTTTATGTACATTGTCTATGAAGTGAAGTCAAACAAAACAAAGCCAATAAAATTATCCTAATCAAATGATTTCAGGATCTTTGTGTGACAATTTTATAGTTACCTTAATTGGCAACTGGAATACTTTGAAGTCAATTAATTTTGAAATCTAAATCAATATCAGGCCTAAACCAACTTAAATTTAGGAATATTATATTAAATGCAGTCGAATTAACATAATTAGTTATTGTTGTATGAAATTTAATAATGTCAGGTTCACATGCATACAGTGACATAAAATGGTATAATTTCTGAGATGAGCAACCTACGCACCTGATAAGTACCTAACCTGTAAACAAAATTGTTTAATTGACTTTAAAGTTGCAGTGCAAAATCCCACGTTTTAAGAGGGTTCACCACCCTTTTGATAGTTAGTAAATAGCGGTTTGCTCGGCCAAAAAGCATCCTACGTATATACAATTTTGCAAATTTGTCAATAAAGCATACATGGACGTTCCAACAGTCATAGATTTTCAAAATTTTGACTTGATCAGCCAGAAAAAATTCACGAATATAGTCAATTTTGGACTTTTTAACAAAATTGAAATTCGTGAAATCTAATCAATTTTTTATAAATTATTTCAAAACAAATTTTAGGAATCTGTTACTATAGAAACCTTTATTTCCACTTTCTTGAGATATGTTCAAAATTTCTAACAACTGTGATGTCATTCAGCCGAGCAAACAGAAAATTGCCTAAAAAAGGGGTGGTGAACGCTCTTAAATAACTCCTTTAATCGATGTATTAATAGTTTAAAGTAGGATATTAACCTACCTTTCCTACAATTTTTCAGGAACCACAAAACCATGCTTATTCACCTTTTGGTAGTTAAGCATGATATTGTTTAGTAGATAACCTTGTTGTTATTTACCAGTAGTAACTATTCGAAATAAGTCAATAATTCCTACTGGTAAAAACACAAAAGTTAAAATATTGATTATAATTGCAAATAGTTGACTTTTGACCAAATCAATAGTTGACTTTTGACCAAATCAATAGTTGACTTTTGACCAAATCAATAGTTTACTATTGGATGGTTGTCAATAGTTAACTATTGGATTGTTATCAATAGTGAACGTCAATAGTTTGTCTCAATAGTTTGTCCAAATTAACTATTGGTTGAAATACTATTGAGTTCTCAATAGTTTCTCAATAGTAATTTTTCATAAGGGAAGCTTCGATGATGAAGTTAAGAGGCGGATTTACAGGTACTCGCAGTGCGCCCAGGGGCAGGGCCCCGGGTGGCTGAAGGGCCTCTGAATTCTGCCATTAGAAAAATAATCTGGTATGAAAGAAATATTGTTCCCAATCTGACAAGTAAAACTATGCTTGTTGAAATAGGCTAACTGCTCACGACCATGCCACAAGGAAGTGTCAGTGGGTGGGGATTCCCTCGTTTAGAATAACGAATGTTTGGTCAAGGCCAAGTATAGAGGCCTGGGTATGCCTAGCAACAGATCGTCTGGAACAGAGTCCATGCTACAGGGTGCGTTAAGTTCTCTATTTTGCAAGCGTTGGCTGGAAGCAAATGTTAAATACAGCCACCTTGTAATGCGGGCTTACAATGAACACTGTCATGAGAACTCGTGGCTGTGGTGTCGGAGCGGTCAACGTCAGTATGGTCCTTGGAAGCGTACTGTATGCGTGTGTTGTGTCGAAATGTCTGTGCCACTCGTTGTTGGCGTATATTATACATAATGTAAATGCATTTACAAAACACATTTTTAAAATGTAACCAATGTGAACCACGGCTATATACAGGTAGGAAACTCCAAACTCCAGGATTGGGCACTTCTTTGGTTGGGACGGGACAACTTTTTTAACTCTGTGATGTTAGGGGAAAAGTAGGTTAGGGGGAGTGGGGGGGGGGGAGAAGCGCACATGTTTTAATATATATTCCCCCCCCCCCCCCCACTTTTCCACAGTTGTCCCGTCCTAACCAAAGAAATACCCAGGACTGGCCTATTACTGAGTATTGAGTGAAACTTAACGAAAATCTAGCTGTCACAATCTCATTGGTAAAAGCTGATTGAATTCTTTTGTCCAGGGAAGTTTTATGTATACTACCTAGCTCTAGGGCCTGGGACCCAAAGTAACTATCAGATTATTTTGATATTGTGTTTTTATGAAAAAAATGACAATTTTGTTTTACCTATCCAAGTTCCAATTTGAAACTGAAAATGGAAAAACTCTAATCTCAATTTGCACTCTTCTTCCGCTTATGTATATAATTTGGACTTTTCCCAACTTTGGAAAGTTACCGTCCGTTGTTAAAAAGTGATGTTTTTGTGAAAATGCTGAACATTTTCAAATTTTCTAGTCCCGTTTCACACTGTTCTTCTGCTTGTTCCGGAAAATTTGATTTTTCAAATCTTTGGGAAGCCCTTCTGCCCAAAGTTACCGTAAAGTTTGCTAAGGATACTTTTAAATGAAAGAGCGGAAAATTTCTGATTTTTTCACTATAGAAAAAATAAGTACGGTAGCACATTTTGCACTATTCTACCACTATAGGCCTAACGAGATAAGATCGAGCCCTCACTAGTTACTAAAATACACTATTTCATTCAAGAAATTATGACCGGATGATGACTAAATCGGGATATTGTCAGTATAGCTGAGCAGATTTTTTTTCAAACAATCAAGTACAAACTTAAAAAAATATTTTAAAAAATCTCAGGGGGCTGAGCCCTAATTTAGATTTATCAGTGGTGGCCACAGACCCCAAGACCCCCCCCCCCGTATCTAGGCCTACTAAAATCCTCTTTTGGTCAGATGGTATTAATTGCCTTTAGTATTGCGATAAAACAGTTATTCTATATTCTCAATTGAAACGTTTAAGTGCACTTTCACACTTTTTTTGGGCAAAGGGGGGGGGGGGGTCAGACTTGTCCCCCCCTCCCCCCCTGGGATAAACCACTGAATATAACAGCACATGAATCAAACAAACTCTATTCCTTCTCGAGATAATAATCCAACTGAACAAATATCAATAATATTTGTCTGTGTATGCCATATAATACAGACGGTGCACTTGGTACCCATGCTTGGTACCCAGGAAATCATCTAGGCCTAAGGTAATCATCATATAAAACTTGTAATGCACATAGGCCTAATCAATCATAATCAAATAATCACAATCTTATTTAATCTGTATATTGTAAAGGAGATGTCAGTGGTGGCTGCACTGATTTCATTTTATCATGTAGGCCGTGATCAGCCATTTCTGTATGTCAAGACTCAAGATTGGTAGGCCTAATAAAGCAGTGTCCACTGCTGAACTAATATCCACAGTCCACACACCTTCAGTAGTTAAGGACTCGTCCGCCCACTTTTTTTTGGAAAAAGGTTTTCTGGTTTTTGCACTACACAACGATAGTATTTCGGTATTGCATTCTGTCCCATATATTTTCTGAAATGCTCAGAAATCACTCTAAAAACCCTGATTTAAAAATTTGCGCCTGCGGCGCTGTGGTTGGGGGGCTCGCCCCTCAAACCCCCCTGGCCCCTGCTGTTTTTGCCTGAAATCGCTTGTCCGGCAAACTTCACTTGGAAATATGGTACCCTTCCCACGACCTCGCCCTCCCCTGCGACCCCCCCCCCAACCCACTGAGAAAGGATATCGTCAAGCGTCCACCCACTTATTATTTTAGAAATTAACAACTCCACACCTCTAGTTTGTTAACCTGTAGAACGAAAAGCTAAAAACAAAAATGTATTTATCAGAGAGTCAGAGACAGTTTAATCCCTTTACTCTTTTCATATAATACATAACCATCTCGCATAAACTTGGAAGGCCTAGATACTCTTTTGACTCTTTATGTATCCAGCCGGCTATTCTCCTTCCAGGGGAACAAGTGATGTAAACTTGTGAAGTGAGTTGACCAATGAGCGTTTAAGAATATCATGAGAAGCTTCAGAGCCAGGCCTAGTGTGAGCCAATCAGAAGGCTGCTCTTTGGCGCCAACCCTACATCCCCTCCCCCCCCCTATCATAACCCTGGCGTCCTTTCCATAGCTTCTTTGTTCCTGCCAAAATGGCGTGGTTGGAAGACTCACTGTGTTTCTCGAAGAAATTAATTGAAATTGTGCTGTTTTAAGTGTAATTGTGAAGCGATTTGTGTTTTAAAAGTACATAAGTCTTTAGTGCTTTGGTATGTGCGTTTACCAGAGAGAAATCTGTTCAATTTTAGCCACATTTTGGTGTTTTAGTGGAATCTTTTTGTTTGCGTGTGTTTGATCATTATTTTTGCGAAGCAATTGTTCTATTTTTAAGTATCATTTTATTTCCAATCAAGGCCTTCTACAGTGGGCGATCGACGTTTTTAATACGTAGACTGGTGATACGGTGATTTTGTTTTCAAGCCGCGACAGCGAGTGTTATCTATCAAAAGTTATAGATTCTTTTTCTTCCGATAAGTTTATTTAATTCATTCATGCATTATTCAAGATGGCTTCCCGTATTCGTAGTTCGGTGATCCCCGCCACGCGGGCAGGCCTTCGTTGACAGCCCTTGTAGGAGGCTACGGAATCGAGGCTAGCAAAATGTTTGGCCAATCACAGCCTTCGACAGACCACAATGTTCCGTGTCTGCTTCGAGGCTATGACGCCAAGCTAAGTAGAAAGCATTTTATTTGGCGAGTTGTGCGTGTGCGTGTGAAAGTAATTAGTTTCGAAAGCAGTTTCCTCCCTGTGTTTAGTGATTCAAACAGTGTGATACTATCAGGCTACTTACGATTGGATCGTGTAAGTTGCAGCTGAAGGTAAATTTGTCTGTATATATTCGTTTAAAAGTAGATTTATGAGTGTTTGAAGCAAAATGAAGCAGAGTGTGACCAGTATACTTGTGTGAGTGTGGTTCCCTAGACGATGTTAAGAAGGTTATAACTTAACTGTTCAGGGGCCTAAGGCCTAAACTTCGATGGTTCAAGGCCTCAGTCTAATTTATTTATTTCGTATAGTGAAATTGTGATCATCGTGTTATAGGCCTAGGCCTTAGGCCTAGGCCCTATGCCCTCACCTAGTTGGAAACATGGATTGTAGGCTTGGCCTAGGCCTAGGCCTAGGCAATGAGGCTTGGCCTAGGGCTAGGCTAGACCTTAGTCCCAAATAAAGCTTGAATTTTGTTGAATTTTGTGTTACATGCGAAAAACTACTGATTGTTTTACACGTTTTCTTAAACGTTCAGTGTGTGACGTCACGTCATGTCGCTGGAAGACGGAAGTGGCGGCCATCATGCTTTTTTATTATTTTATAACTTACATTGGCTTGTAAACAGTATTATGAAGGTCTGGTCCTACCGTCCTATGCGTAATTGATAATATGGTGAATCGAGTAATATTGACTGTGGATGATGATTTGTAACTGTTGGGCTAATTTCGGTGATTTATTCCGAAAATCTAGATGCGTCACTTCATCGCTGTGCGTGATGGGGGTTCGGGAGTGCCAACCGTCAAACATAAAACAAGTTACAAAACTAGTGTTTCCATTTCAACCTTCCTACCGCGCTACAGCTCTATTTACGGTTAGATATAAGCGGTTGATCATGTCCTGCACGAAGTATAATTGCTTGAAATGCTCGAGATACAACGTGTGAATAAACTCAGGATAGAGTTCAAGGGTTTTAATATACGAACAATGAGGACCTAATCGTAATTTAGTTTTCAAAAGTTGGTACGCCCAACGTTTTCTCAAATTCGGCCGGAAACAGTAGAGTGACAAAATCAAGCAAGCATTTGAAACAGGGAGGTTGATTTAAAAGTAGCTCTTTCGGAATCTGCGGTGTCGATGTGGATAGGTTTAAATTAAATTCCCGACGGGGGGAATAAAAATATATTTCCGTGAAAATTAAATTTTGGGTGGACAATGCCTACCATGTTTGTTTTGGTTTGACACTGTTTTTATGAGGTGGGATAAATCGTCTGTCTGTCTGTCTGTCTGTCTGTCTGTCTGTCTGTCTGTCTGTCTGTCTGTCTGTCTGTCTGTCTGTCATGTGCAAGCTACGAAACAACGATGTCTAAAGTGTCCACATCAAGTGCAGTATGTGCGTCTCATTTATTTATAATAATACCTGTACAGGTGATAAAACGTGTTCGCCAAAAACATTACAAAATAAGGCTTGGTTACAAACAGTCTGATTAGAGTAGGGCCTAGTTAGTAGTTAGTGTAAAAAAAGGATATATTTTTTGTAAAAAAAAAAACATCAACCAAAGGAACAAAAGAGTGACTTCATTCAAGAGGACATCAAGAGGACATCGTATGTGCGTGTTATTTATAAACAATTATCCAAAATAATCCAACGTTAATAAATATAAAATATATAAAATAAACAAAAAGTAGGCCTAATGAACATCAAGATGACATTAATATATGCGAGTTATTTAAAATAATCTGAAAATATAATGTATAGGCCCTACGTGTTTCAAAAGGATGTAATTATTCTAATAAATAACATAAACAAAAGGAAGAAACAAGTGACTAAATTGAAAGGGCATCCATCATATGTGAGTGTTACTTATCAATAATTCTCCCTAATAACCCAACGCGAATGAAAATTAAACCTAAAAAATTGACAAAAAGTGAGGGAAATCAAAAATTGGCTAATATTCCTGGTAGAAGAGACAAAACGTATGCCACCAAAACGAGAGAACTTTCTAAAAAATATGAACACAAAGTGGTTGACATTTTCGTTGTGACTGTGCGTACGTGTACGACCTTCTGTTCGTCTGGAGCTGATCCCAACCGGAGAACAAAATTGACTAAAAGTGAGGGAAATCCAATATAGACTAATATTCCTGGTAGAAGAGACAAAACGTATGCCACCAAAACGAGAGAACTTTCTAAAACATATGAACACAAAAGTGGTTGACATTTTCGTTGTGACTGTGCGTACGTGTAGGACCTTCTGTTCTTCTGGAGCTGATCCCAACTGGAGAGATGGATGGCCAGGCTGTTGCATGGTGGAGCTTCGGGCAATCCCGGCTGCTGATGATGGTGAGCTAACACTTTTACTATCATTTATTTTATTTATTTATGTATTCTCTCTCTCTCTCTCTCTCTCTCTCTCTCTCTCTCTCTCTCTCTTTCTCTCTCTCTTTCTCTCTCTCTCTCTCTCTCTCTTTCTCTTTCTCTTTCTCTTTCTCTTTCTCTTTCTCTTTCTCTTTCTCTTTCTCTTTCTCTTTCTCTTTCTCTTTCTCTTTCTCTTTCTCTCTCTCTCTCTCTCTCTCTCTTCATTATCAAATGTATTATTATTATTATAAGTATAAGGTTGGATGGAAGATAAGGCTTCACTAGCCTTAATCCCGCCTTACAATAAAGACCCTTATCTATCTATCTATCTATCTCTCTCTCTCTCTCTCATGTTATTTTTTCTTGTAACATGAACGTATTAATCCTTCAATACTAAGGTTGGGTATTGTGCTATCGGTGACTTTGGAACCGTCCTACAATATTTTTTTTTAATATTCGTGGGAAGTCTGCCAGGGCCAGGCCATGGTGCAATGTATGCCCTTCTTCAGGTGTCAACTAGGTATGCTGCGTAGGAATGTCCGAGGGCTGTTTAAGAGGACTCAATCCCTTGCATTCTCATTAATGACTGAGGAAACCCTAAAAAAACGTTCAGTCAGGATTTCCGGTCTCGACGGGATTTAAACCCGGTACCTCCCGAATCAGATTCGCGCAATTTACGCTCGAGCCAACACTGTCGGTTTGGAGCCGTCATATCAAAGAAGAACGTACAGGATTGTAGACAGTTGTTGCGAATTCGCCTTGTTGATTCTGACGTCTCCCGCGAGTGAGTCGTGCCCACTAACTTGGTCACAATATCCTCGCATCGTCCGCGCGTCGGCGTCGACAGGGTTGGCTTGGTCCGCTTTCTTCCGAGCACTGACATCAGTGTATGTGACTGAGTGGGTAGACACAACTTGGGAGTTGGAAACACCACGTGCAGTCATTAAATAACTGCTTAGTAAATAGCAACTAACTAGACATTGCCATGTTGAATAAACCGATTCCAGATTGATCACCGAAGTTAAACAATAACGGGCGTGGTCAGTACTTGCTGGGGCGTAGGAACGGGGGGGATGGGGGGAAACTCCCCCCCCCCACTTGTTGGCTTGAACCCCCCCCCTGTCATTTGCTGACTTATAGCTTGGGATTTTTACTACAGTCGGGCTTGCAAACAAAAAAGAAGGTTTTTGTTAACATTTTTTAGACTGATTCAGTAAGAGACGTGATTTGCGAGACTAGACTAGCCATAACATTTTTTAGACTGATTCAGTAAGAGACGTGATTTGCGAGACTAGACTGAGCCATCTGATTTTAGACTAATATTCATTGTATTTTGTGTGCAGTGTTTTCACTCCCAAGCAGACTGTCGACCGATTTCAGTCAGGTAATCAATCTTCAATGCAATATTAGCTTCAAAATGTAACCCTTATTCATAATTAAAATTCGACTGCAAACGTGTTTTAGGCCACCTATCAAGGGCACCTTTTTAAAAAAAATCTCGCCTACGGCGAAATAGCCTCCGGCAGCTGGGGCTTCGCCCCAGGCCTGGTTTGCCCACCCAACCTCGTAGTCAACTTTAGTGTGACCCCCCCACTAAAAAAGTAGTTCCTACGCCACTGAGTACTTGGATGGGTGACCACTTGGGAACACCACGTGCCGTCACTAAATAGCTGCTTAGTAACTAATTAGGCCTTGCCATATTGAATAAACCGATTCCCGATTGATCACCGAAGTTAAACAATAACGGGCGTGGTCAGTACTTGGATGGGTGACCACAAAGGTGACCCCTTTGGTACACCACGTGCCGTTTGCAAATATGGCGTGATGTGGATTGCAAAGTGTGACCGATAGAAAGCGATTTTGCAATGTCATCCTTAGCCCCTTGCGGAGAATTTGTGGTGTTAAGAAAATAAAACAAAACACAACGTGGCGTTTTCATTTCTGGCATTGGCAAATGAAAAGTTCTAGGTTTCTATCTGAAGGGCTGAGACGTAGGCATACGGCGTCTGTCCAGAATTTGTAACGGCTGTTGAAACCAGATCCCACGCAGGTGGCTGACTTTGAAGTTGCTGCGCAATATCAAACGTTATTTTCATAAATGCGCATTGAAAAATTGGCCGACAGTAGACAGGCTAAGTGAGGCTGTGAGCTTTTCACGGGTTGTGACATTTGACTCATCTCTTATGTCGCCGGCTAGCAACAGTCGCTGGCTTTGCCGGTAACGGTCGAACTTCGAAGAGAAGTCGGCAGTTTGAAATGTGTCCATTTGGCCTTGACTAGAGACAACCACGTGTTGCAAACGACACGTGTAGCATTGCAACGACACGTGTAGCAACGCACGGGCGTGAGTAACCCTTGCCAGTTGGGTAAACGATTCAAACCAAGTAGGTTTTATTGCAATTAGCTAGAAGGGTGGGGGGAGGGAGCGAAGCTTCATTACTCGTATTACTTTAATATACGTACGTACGTCTGTGCGTGTGTCACTTCTCACGATAAACCGAGCATGACCTCTGATTGGAATGCGATTTATTTTCACATTACTCTTCAACAAGGATGGTTCGGAATGTTTTGGTGACCCGGGGGGGCTAGAGGGGTGGAGAGAGTAGGCTACATGACTCGCACCTTATTGAGTGTACTTCTGTCTTACCTTTGCTTGTTATAATTATGGAGAAACAATAACTTACTAGGAATAACTACTCACTAGGGCTACATGTGAAGCACACTTATGTTAGGAGCAAAACAAAATCCGCGCGCCAGAGGATGTTTTCAGACCAGCTACTACTCGCAGAGCTCTCGAGCAAACGGAGGTGTTGATGAAACTCAAACTTGTCGATGAAACAGTGGTCACTAGGGATGGGAAAAAGCGCTTAATTTCCTAAACGTTTAACCCCTTAAAATTTTCGCGTTTAAACGTTTAAACGTTTTTAGCCCCATTTTCTAAAAAAAAATTTAAAAAAATAAATAAATATATAGTTTTTGGTGGGCAGAGGCCTAGGTTTTACAATAAAAATAGTAATTTTGTACAAGATGACCTGCCGACGAGTAATTAACAACGGTTTTATTCTCACACTCGCATTTAATGACCCGGCACTTCCACCATGTGTAACAGACAAGATGCCTTAATACAGCCTGGGACCCGGCACCTCCACCAAAATTACGCACTTTTAAAAATTTTCGGCCTAATTTGTTAGCCTGTGTTTGTGTAGGCTCCGAAAGCGATAAAATAACATTTCGTTTATTATAAAAAAAAAATATCACGTTTACACGTTTATATAAAACTCTAAACGTTTAAACTCTACATGCGCGTTTAAACGACCCATTCCTAGTGGTCACGAACACTTCGTCGATGAAAAGGCGGTGTCGATGAAACGAAGTGTCGATGAAACGGCGCGTCCCCGTTATATCGTCATGTTTTAACTGCACTCGGACTCCGTCAACGATCTTTTACAGCAAGGATCTCCGATCTAAAAACTAAAAAAATTAACGTGAAGTGGCCCATTTTAGTAAATTTCAACCTAATTTTTTATGTAACGACGAACCATACAGGCAAAAGTATTTGTTTTACCAAGGTGACTGTCGAATTGTATAAGTGTATGTGCATATTTACTACGAAAATTCTGGGATTAATATTTATCTCAAGTTAGTTTTGCCCCTCCTGCCCCTCCTGGACCAAACTTGGTAGGGGGCATTAACCCCCCTGCCTCCCCGGTTCCTACGCCACTGCTCTTGATGATTCAAGTTATATATTTAAGATATAATAGCAATATTAAGTATCAACACACATTTTAATACATTGATACATGAAAATTAATTAAAATAGTATTTCACATATTTGTTTGATTATTAGTGTATATAGTACACAGCAAACGAAGTGTATACCAGTATCCATGGTACACAGTACACACACAGTTGGTACTGTGCCATACAAAACAGTGTGTTGAAATTATTGCATACATAGGTGTTAAAACATTGGAGAGGAGGGAATAAAATACTGCCAAGTAGATAAGTTATTACTATTAGCCATCTGTTATTGCTTTCAAGTTTTATTTTATTGATACGTTCGCGTACATTAGTTTTAGTACACTGTATTCTTAAAATTAAGTAATATATTGATTTGAATAACGATTGTACGTATACATTATCTATGAAACATTTTTACTACGAAAAATATATTATCCAAGCATTTTACAGAATCAGTTATCAGCCACTATCCACTAATACAAGATGACTCGCATCTGTGCTTGCACTATGTAATGTATAATATGCAAGTAAGTAGTAACATATTGTCGAATAGATACTGATATTATCTCCGAACCGAAATTACAAAAGCGAATCAGTTGTAGCATGTTATATTTGATCCGTACGTAATGAGCGGTTTTCATTTCATATCTTTTATCTTCAAATCGCGCTTTCTTTGCTTCAGTTAGTGTAGAATACACGGAAGACTTTATTTGGATGCGCGGTAGACATAGATATAGGATATTGTTGTTCAAAATTTATTTCTTAGCTTAGTCCAATAAACTTGTTATATATAATAATAGTCTCTGGTTTGCCTTATTGACGACAGAGTTCCCTACTAAACTTTCATCGGTTACGCCCACCCATCCCAAACTAAAACAAACTTCAAGTGCATTGTGGCCCTCGTCAAGTGCACTCATATTGGGAGAGTATGAGATTATAGTTGCTAGGCATTGAAATACTCAACTCGAATCATTCGCAGAATGACTGAGTAAACCGCCGGGAATAGAAACATCTGTTTTAGATGGCGGGAATCGAACCTGTGTTCGAGCCCGTGACCCGTGATGTGCGTGAAAAGGGAGACGGACAATTGACTCTAAGGTTGTATTTGTGTCTGGGATACAGCTGTTGTGGGTAGCGGGATTTGTTGGGTGGTAATTCATTATATCGGGAGCCATATGACGGCGAACATGTCAAGTGGGTAATTTGTATTCTATTATCGATCGAAATAAAAACATCAATAGGCCTAATTGGCCTAATACATAGAATTACCATGCAAATTAATTTTGTGCTAAAAATAAAGCCCGAATGCGATGTGTAACCAAAATGTTTATCATAAATCAAAAATTTAATATTAACATCAACAACTTCAACATATGATTGCGACCCGATATAATTTAAATAAAGTCACGCGTCAAATAACTGACGGCATTTTGTAAATTAACATCCACACATTAACATTAACATGTGGTTGACTGATTCATTAGTTTCAACTGACTGACATCGTGCGGTATTGACGCACGCCACGCGACTCAATTAGTTTAGAACAGTATGTTTTAAGCTCAATGGTGCAATAATTGTCCTAACTCCTGGTATTGATGAGGGGGGTGGGGGGGCACAAACATACACCTATATTCCCAATCAGTTTTTAGAAGAATATCTACAACTAGAAACTAAAGGCAAGAAAATTACCCTTCCATGGATTTTTTCTGACCTGTAACATCTTCTAGCTACGCTTCTAGTTTATGAATCAATGAAAAAGGCATCTCATTGTCCCTCCTTTTTCCATAGCTTTGTCTTTTCCCTCTTCCTTTGATACATCTTGACGTAAATATACGTAGATGGTTTAAAAAAAAACACACACATCACTTTACGAAGTAATCAACGCTCTGCGTGATACAGCACGTGTTATCTGACAGCTGTAGGATGATAGCCAGAAGCACATGCTCGCTCGGAAGCCTGATAACCATTTGCCGTACTCCATCCCCAAGACAACACAACAACACATTCACCAAACGATTATCACCGATAATGATAGTGATAATCGTTGCCGCACCTATGATAGCAGAACCAGACCATTCATTAATTTATTCGTATATACAAACCTAATTCGTCTCCGTAAGCGTAAGTGCATAATTATAATACGTAGAGACAATTCGTATCCGAAAGGCTGCCAGTTTTAAAACCGAAAAGGGATCTTGATTTCTTATATTGTGTTATTTGTGTATTCGCCGACAACGTCGATTAATCATCTGGTGAAACGTATCGTCGTTAGCACTAACCATAGGTAGCTATGTAAATAAATAATTTATTTTTAAATAATTTTCTTGTACCTACATCAAAACAATAATACATTATAAATAATTACGAATATTTTCGTTTTGTTCAAAGGAAAATAAACAACATGGTATCACCACTAGCACTAAACACAATGCATAGAACATTTAAAAATTAGTATAGACTACTTACAACAAACAAGATCAAGAACAATAAACATATTTTTATTTTGATAATACTTGGCGGGGAACAAAATAATATGATAAATGGTGTCCTTGCAAAGTTCCAATCCAATGTTCCAAGGTCCCGTTTCCCGGTTCTGGCATAGATTTTACGTCGAAAATCCTTGGCCAGGCTTGCTACGCGTTACAAGATACTGTCACTTTACCTCCCCTCAAATTCCACAAAACACTCGCTCAAACACGAAATCGTCTCAAGACTTTTTCGCAGCGCCTCCGCCATCTAACGGACTACGAACGCAAAACAATGCCTGGGAAATAGCTGTTTATTTTCCTAAACGGTTGGCGGTAGAACAATTCTGTTGACTGGCTTGAAGAGCAAATTCATCAATACAGGGCAATAGAGTAAAGTTTTCTGAAATAAGTGTCTGGGGGTATTTTTTTAAGTTCCGTGAAACAGCGCGTGGAACAGTATTTTTGTAAAAATGATGCCATATTAAAAAATTCATGCTAGGTAAATGTATCTATTTTCTTTAAATCCGGCACCAGAGGGCTTTATAAAAAACATTCACAATTAAATTGCTGAAGATTTCATGCCGATCGGTTGATAAACGGTCGAGAAAACTGCTATTTGCTGGAAGTCAACGTTATTTTCAAAATACTGCCTATTTTCACATGTCCTTATATCCTCGAGTTTTGGTGCCCATGCGTCAAACCACCTCATTGTCAAATGTCAATGAAACTCAAGCCACTAAGTCCGCAGAAAACAAACGAGTGGACAAACAAACAAAAATTGTTTGTCTACGTCAAATATAGAAATAAAGTAAATGAACACATCAACTTGACAAAAATATAGAAAGAAAATATTTATGAATTATACTTGCACCAATGCGTTTGCATAATTATTGCCAGCGGTTAAGCCGAGGTCGTTTAACCGGTTCCCACTCGAACACCGAAGTTAAGCAGAATTGGGCGGGGTCAGGGGTAAAGTGGGTGACCGCTCTTCCCTGAAACTCACGTATAACGCTGGTTAGAGCTGATGGAGGGTTCGAGAGCTAGTGTAACGGCTTCGTTCTCCTCGACGTCTGCTCGGCAGTCCGGGTTAGTGGAGGAACCTATATGACTGTCAAAGTTACACCGTCCTTTCGGATGGGACGTTAAGCCGTTGGTCCCCTTGGTACTTTTCGAAAAGAGTAGGCTACGTGCCGGTACCGGGTTTCCCCTCCTCCCTTCTGTTCATACTTCATCCTCATCTATCACCACTCATCGTCTCGAATAGCCAAAAGTGCATTAATATGAGACGTTAAGCAATATCCAATCAATCAATCAACTTACATATCGCAGAATGTTTTAAACCGAACACAGTTTTTTTTTACGTTCACTATTTTCACTCTCCATAGTCAGATGTCAGATAGTCAGATCAGATGTTGAATGAAGGGCGTAATTTTAAAGGTCTTTGGATCTCTTTTCCAAGTAGTTTTTATTTTAGTAATATTGTGTTTGTGTATTTTAGTATATTTTAGTAGCGCAATTCCCAATTCCAATGTGGAAATGTTTCTTTTGTTACAGAAACCCGGTGTCTCCGGTAGATAAGTATATTTGCAGAGAACTTCGAAGATTGGTCAGGTATGACTCATCTTGGATTTTGCTAGGGAAGTGCAAGTAGGTCTAGGATCGAGTTATTCTCGAATTGAAATCTTTTCGATGTGCCGACCCTTTAGGCGTGGTCTTCATTATCTTGCTATGGTTTTTGTCCAATCGTTTTCATTGCGAGTATGGCCTACTACTATTAGACCGTATATAATTAGTGGTAGGCCTACCCATATTGCGTTTATCAGTTACCCGTACTACATCACTACAAAAACAGATTCACAGTTGTCTTAAACCAAGAATTACTTAGCCGATTTGAATCATTTTCCATAAACAATTATTATTCTGTTCTCAAATATACCTTCAAATGCAAGGTAGGCCTAAAGTTTGGTTAAAATCACAAATATAATGATAAGGCTAAATCATAGAGATACCATACTGTTGGTACTAATGGTATCTCTATGGGCTAAACGTAAGCCCTAAACGTATAGGCCCTAAACTTGTAGGCCCTACGCGTTTACACACTGGTGGCTGCGTCCCAAAGAAATAAACAATTACAGGTTAAATCAATAACTCAGTATGTTCATGTGCTAAAGGACTTACTAAAACTTAAAAGTTACAGTTCCTTAAATGGAAGTGAAATGTTAAGTTTAAAGTTCTTGAAGTATTAAAAGTTACTTTTGGGGACGAAATGTTGGTATCTCTGCATTGTTTTGTTATTTGTACCATGTCATCGCGAATAAAGAGAACCGTTCATCATTGGGATAGGTGATGCTTCCTGAAAATAATTAAATATGTGCGGGCCAAAATTAATCTCATTTTGCTACATAGTGCCAATAAAAAACCCAGCAAAGGTCATCGCAATAGTGCCTTTTTAACCAACCACGAAAGACAATGCCAACATGATTGTCTAGTATATTTCGTAAGATCCCTCAAATATGTGACTTCTTAGTTGAAAGTTCCTTGAGTAAAAATGGAAAGCGTTTCTATAGAAGCTAATTCCCACGAATGTAAGGCTTTCCTTATCGGAACCTTCCGAGAAAATGTTTGGTTCAGTATAAATAAATATGGCAACTTCAAAGCCAGCCTCTGGTCCCACTTGGGAAATATAAATTCTATACATAAATTTACAGTCTGATTCGAGGGTACGGCACATTAATACGAGATTGTGGTTTACACCAGCATGTCATGTTAGTAAGTGCGTAAGGTTCTTTATAACATTTGGTCTTATTAATTTTAGTACGTTTTACTAACTAACCCTAAATAAGCCAACATAAAAGATAAATGTTATTACCAAGCATGCATTTGAAAATATTTTCTTAAAGCGCCATACGTATTTAAACATTGCAAACCACCTCCTAAAGTTTCATGATTTTTGGGTGCAAAATTGAGGTCAATGATCAGTTTGAGTATGAAATTCACGATTTGCGTTTAACATTAACAATTGAATTCTAAATACGCTGGCCACAAGCTTAGCCCCAAAATTTGGGAAAAATTTTGATCACTTGCAAAATCACTAGTACGCACGATTATGACTTTTTTGCTTTTCCTTAGATTATTATAGTCTCCCTTACCCAATTTTGCCACTCTTTGGGGTTTGTGGTGTTGGTGATTGTGCGGGGGGTTCACTGTAGCGAGTGTTAGTGCCTGCCGAGGTCTTCCGCGGTCTTGATTTATATCCACCATAACAGGATTATAACCACCCCGAAGGAACTAATTGTTGGAAATTTACAATCTTGCGGGGTGAAGGACGGGGGAGGTAAAGGCGTGAAACCATATTTATCCCCACTTCGATTTTACGGCATACAAATATGGCACTAGCCGCCAGCCGCGAGAGGAGTAATGCACAGATAGACAGCTGGGACATGATTAATTAATGTCCGGTTCACTACAACGACGAAAACTCTGCCAAGGTCAACCTCATTGCCACAAACCTGCATAGATGCAAAGATGGAATTCTAAAAGTTTTTTCTATCCTCATCCTTATGTTATTTTCTATTTTTTGTTGCAAATTGAAATGAAAAAACATACTAATTTGATATCATTTTTAATTTGATATTGAACACGGTAATTGGTAAGTTATCCAAATTTGTGTCTCTCTAGAAACAACGAAATGCATAATTTATTTGGGCTATCTTGAGCTCGTGGGATGAAAAAACTCCACATAAATGACGTGGAATTTGATAGTAAATTTTTTCCGGTTAAAAAACTAAATGAAAACTAAATGCAATTGTTATTTATAAAAAAAATACGCATTAATGGTATTGTGCAATAAGGGGGGCTGCTCTGGCAAAATAAAATAATATAATTTTTCTGCGAATTACACCACGGCAGGTCTTACAAAGGTGTGTCCCCCAACCGGGACAAGAGTTCGATTCACACACTAAAGCTAGATGTCCTAAAAAGGTAGTAGTGTAGTGTAGAAAATTAATAAATCAACCACGTATTGTACCGAATACACTTTCATCAACAGGGGCGCATCTCAAGAAATAATTATGAATCAGAGTTTTTTTGCTAGAAGTTATTATGCAGGACAGATTGTACAAAATTATATTTGTCGCAAGTCGCCGCAATAAATTCCGAAACTGACATTGGTACGTACAGAAGCTTCCCGCGAGCGCCGACAAAGGTACCATTGTACCAACCACATTGCCGAATGGCAGGTCAAAGCTAGGAGTCAAATGTTAAAACTTAGGTCATTATTACTTATGTTAATTTATAAACACGTCACGCCGTTAGATGTGGCACATACGATAAGAGCGCTGGTCGAGACGTTCGGCGTTCAAAATCTCAATGAAATTAATTGATTATAATAATACGATATATAGGCCAAATATATATACATATAATAATTACTGTTTATCGTATTCAATATGAAGTGATTTAATTTCTTTAGAGCAAGCACTTACACTAAATGTGTATTGTGTGGATCTTTGGTATTGTTGTTAGAATCTCTGCTTCCAAACAGAATGTCATGGTTCGATTCCTTTAAGTCAGAAGGTTTTTAACTGCTGATTTAGCAACGGTGCCGTTTAAAGCCGTCCTAGCAACGAGGCACATAATAAATTTAAAGTTTTTCTGAATCGGCCTTGTTGATTCTGGCGTTGATCCGCGGGCGCACTGACCATACTACTGATTCCTATATTAAAAAATATCGATCTTTGGTTGGTAATCGCTCACTCGTCGATTACGTCGGGGCCTGCAGGGTTGGATTGATCGCTTTAGTTTACTGTCCCCCACTGAAAATCAGTTATATGACTGAGTGGGTAGACTAAATATGAATTTTATGTATTTATTTATTATATGCTATGCTACACGCTCACTTCCATGCAAATAAAGCCCTACCTCAGAACGATATTCCTTGTAAACAAAGTTATTTTTACTCACAACAAAGATAGGCTAAATAGAACGTATTTTCACATTAGGATTGACACATCGACAGAAATATTAATTGTAAATAAATTATACCCGGGTACACAAGATAACAACCAATAAAAAAGTTAGTGGTCATTTGGGGACTACGGATACACATAAAATATATAACATAAAAAAAAATCTAAAAAATCTCGTATAGTTTATATTATAATGCGTCACACATAGGGATGTGTTTGGGTTTCACTGGTGGAGTTAGGATTATTACACATTATTTACATAGACTTGAGAATTTTTATTTACACATGTGCACACATAAGAATGAGGTATTTAGAATTTTTATTTACACATGTGCACACATATAGAAAGAGGTACGTATCATTGAGTTCAACTATGTACATTCACGAACACTCGCGACGAAATAAAGTCAGTAATGTGAGTTTGACATACTTTACACGCTCGCCTCTAGCGTCTACTATAACATATAAACGCAGGGAACAATAATTATATTTTAAAAAACGGGAGAATTCTAAAAAGTAAATGTGATCATGTTTACGTTCATTTGTTTTTTTTCTTGAATTCTTCGGCCACACTTTTCAAGTGGCATTCACATGCAATGAAGAGATGAACTGCATTGCAAAACTACGTTGTAGGTTTTCTACTTAGATGATTTTTTTGTCTTTGAGTTCAATTGCTTGGACAAACAGTTTTTGCAAAATTAAAGTAAAAAGGAAATCACTTATTCGAAGTATAAGGTTTCAAGGTTAATGAGACGGTTGGTACATTGGCAGAATAACAATCCCCACGGTGCAGGGAATTAAAATTATTATTCATATAATGGCATATTTTTAGTAATCATAATATCTCTATACATTATAACTTTCCCAAGCAAATAGCAATGATTTGGGTACTATACCCGGAACAATATTAAAAACTTTTTTTTTTTACTTTTTAATGATCTGAAACAATTCTTGGAAACATCAAGGTGCATAAGCGATCATGTAATTTTATAATATACCTCCCACGTCCCCCTCGCAGGGGAAAATGACCTATGTCGAGAATAAGAATGTAATTATATCAGATAAAAACAACAGAATGAATTATATGTGGATGTTTACTTCCCCTAGTTCGTAAAGTACGGAAGAAACTGCAATTGAGACGCTCAGAGTGGTGTTTAAATTGCGCCCAAGCCTCTATGCATGATATTAAATTATCGTTCTGGTAATCAAAACAATTGATGCAATGAGGGTTTAAAAAAATACAAATCATATTTTTTTCAAACATGCATGTTGCATGTAAAATGTAAAAGATGTAATTTCAGGACGGACTTTAAATTAAAGCGATCCGAACCGACGACGCCATCGATTGGCGAAATAATCGGACATTTTAAATCCTAGTTCACAGATTACCTGATTCATCCGGGATGAGTCAGCATAGACCTAACTACTTCGGAACAACCTTTACAATTTGTGTGCTTCGTTTCTAAGACGGTTTCAAGCCACACTCTCAGTGGATGTAATGCGATACCCTTCCCATAGATTATGGGTTTTATTCAAGTCGGGGGGGGTCGAACCAGCGACCTTCTGCTATGAAGCAGGGACGCTATCCTTTGGGACCACAAGCCACAAACATTACTTGCAGACTTGTCTTGCCCCCAGAGCAATAAATTAAAATTTCTGTAATAATAATTCAATCTTACGTATGGGGCCATGGGTGATGTCAGTCCTATAGATATGACCCCGGTTCCAATCCCGTCGAGACCGGCAATCCTGAATGAAGGTTTTTTTGAGCTTTTCCTCCGTCGCTAATGCGAATGCAAGGGGTTGAATAGCCCTCGGATTATTTTAAAATTTTCCTATCCGCAAACTACCTAGTTAGTCACCAGAAGAGGGTCACACCGGTGAAATCTCATGTGGTATCCTACAGCGGGCATCCCCCAAAAATGTATTTATTTATGGGTATGACCGGTCGAAAGGCCCGACTACCGTGCGTTAGAAAAACGATGTTATTTTTTTTATCATGCTGAAAGAACGCTACCGATATCAAAAAAATAGAATAAAGGTTCGGTTTGGTACTATATAATAAAATTACATAGACTAATCGTAAACAATATTGCTTAGTTCTTACAACGCGGGTAATTATGTAGATTGGTTGAATGGGAGCACTACAAACCTTGCATTGCGGAGAATCAAAAGATATACATATTATTTAGGCAGTCTCAAATTCTGATGTCGTACGCGGTCGCAGTCTCGCACATAGGGACGCTGGCGAATTGGCATTGGCATTGGCGAATGGCAAACAGAGGGGGCGCTAGCACCGTAACCAAGTGTGCGTATACCCCCTAGTAATCCCACAAGGGTTGCGAAAGGAGTTTACAACCCAAGTACAATATAGTATGCATGTTTTTTCTAGTTTGTGCATTGTTAAATGATTGGCCAGATTCTGCAATTATTGTGTGTACGACCGAACCAAAGTCTTGTAAAAGCATTGTCGATCTTATTCGGATGTAGTATCAGTGGGGTCAAGAATATAACTGTAACAATAACTTTCAAAATGGAATCTTGTCTAAAATTTCAACGCTTAGATGCAACTTGAAATGATTGTATGTAGTTGACTGGATCTGGGTGTATTTAACTATAAGTAAGTGTGTGTGTGTGTGTGTAAAGTGTGAACGTGAATGAGTGTGGGTGGTGCATAGATCCCTTGTCAACTTATACCTGCGAGAGGTTGGACTACAGATTGTCAGTATGTAAACCTGTCAGCATATTGTGCGAGTGTGCGTGAGTTAGTATAAGTAACTTTAGAATATTATAAAGGGAGCTTCAAAACGTTTGTGTTTTTGAGGCTATTTACTATAATTTTTTTGCGACTTTTAAAAAATTTCTTCGACTCTTAACACCTTCATGCTTTATCCGATTTTGGATGATGTTTTCACAAACCTTAATTTTTATGAATAACGATACTCGAGTGAAATTTGAGAGCAATCGAAACATTATTTGTCATGAAAATCGAAATTTTGCGGGTTTTTTTTTTTTAAAACAATTCTTTGACTTAAAACACCCACATGCTTTATCATATTGTAAGGGTTTTTTCACAGAACCTTAATTTTATGAATTAGTATATTCTCATTAAATTTGAGCGCAACCCGAATAATTATTCCTTATGAAAATCGCAATTTTACGATTTTTTTCTTTTTTTTAAAAATTACGATTAATAAAAAAAGGTAATTTTGTATTTAATTTAATTTAATTTTAAGAAATTTTTCGAATTTGTAATAATTTTTTTACCGAACAACAGAAAATCCGCATAACACATGGCAGTTCAATGCACCAATTACGCTCATCCAACAACGCGCCTCGCCTAAAAAAAGCGTTTGGCGAAGCTTCATAGTTAGCACTGTTAGTTGCTCATAAAATGTTCTGTTACTTCATCAGTTTATTTGCCATTCAAAGCAAAAAAATACATTTGTTGCATGCCCTGCCAGAAAAATAAGTTAGCCTATAATTGAAACAAATTGTCTTCCAATCCCTTCTATATTTAATTACTGGTACAATAAGTATTGTCTGAGCTAAGTCGCTTTACCAGGCACAGACCAGTACGTTTACGTTAAATTTGAAACCCGTTTTTTAAGTACGAACATCAAGTTATATGACAACACAGATTTTTTTTTTTTTAATTATCATGAAATTTTCAAAAAATCAAAATTTCTAAAAATTGCCAACATTTATCATGCATGTACCCCGCGGGGAAATGGATTTTTTAATTTCTGGATTGATTTCCAAAAAGTCAATGTTTTGCAGAATCTGTCCGTTCGCTTAAAGTCTGCTTTTATCAATCTTGCTGCATGGTTGAGCTGCATGTTTGTATATTTGCATCTTAAAATTAATCTATCATTTTATACAGATATATTTTTCTGATAGTGTTTCGTAATGTGTATTGTTACTCACCTATTCATTAGTTTCTAAGGTTGGAAATATCCAACATTTAAGTCATGTTCTGGCTTTGTGGATATTTCGTGTGACCCCTTACGTTATTGCGTTATGTTTATTTAGTGCTTAATAATAATAATTTAATTTTAATTTTGTATTTCTTCTCAGTTACTAGGTATACTAATATGCGATAGGTGTAATTATAATGTATGTTGTTCTTTGTAACTTGTCCTAATCATAAGATTATTTATGTATTTGTATCGTGTATTAACATTATTGTATCTAGGTTAAGGTAATGCTTCCATTATTTGAACTGGTGGGTACTGGCTATACTTGTCATTTATGAATGACACAATATAGGTTGCATTTGATTTTGTATTCATCATACACCATAATTTGATCGTAACAACCGATAAATGTGTTTGTTGCTAGTGCGTAAATCGTAACCGTGTGACTTTGTAAATCAAGTGATAAAAGAAGAACGAAGATAGTGCATCAGATTGTATTCGTTTTGTTAGCTCATATCAGGTAAACTGAGAGTAAACAAGGTTTCGTATTAGTAGAGATGATCTGGAAAAAAAGGCTCTGACCTTGAACAAATTTAACAGAAACGGATCTTTTTGCATCGGATTCCGAAAAATTATAGGTCTTTGCCATTTAAAATATCTAAGTCTCGGGAAATCTATGGTGTCGAAATGAGTAAAATTTGCATATAAACTTTCATAATTAAAAAAGTGAATTTCAATTTCTTAAGGTTTGCAATACCATTCTCACGTACAACCAATAAGTTAAGCTAAATCAGCAAACAAGTAGCTAGTTCCGATGTTTTTTTGTTTTAATGAGCGTTGCGAGCGAAGCGAAGATTCCATTTCACTACACTGAGAAAAAAATCCTTTTTTTCTGATTGTATTTTTGTGTGTTGTTAACACGATTCCGGCTAAACCAATACTCCAATTGCAATAAAATTTTTCGGAGGCCTTCAAAATCTCTGAACTTAGAACTGCCATGGTTTGAGCACCATCGAAAAATTATTTTTTTAAAGAGAATCGGCAATTTCGATTATTTACGATAAAAAAATTATTTGACCTATAACACCTTTTATGCTTTATCCGATTGTAATGATTTTTTCATGGAACCTAAATTTTATCAATTAGTATATTCGTGGGAAATTTGAACGCAATCGAATATCTATTTCTATGAAAATCGCAATTTAACGATCTTTTTTGATTTTTAAAACATTTCTTCGACTTATAACACCTACATGCTTTATCCGATTATGTTAAATACTCTGTTTAAATATGAATTCTTGGTGAATATCAAATATCAATCCTATCAACGTAATACAAATTATAACAGCAGAGGCAAAGGGAACATTTCATGTAAAAGGCAAATATTTCCCGTTTGTGTAATTGATTAATGATAGCATGGCATTAATAAATCTTATAAGAAAAATTAAAATACTCAGCAAATTTGGGGTTTTGTAAAATAAACCTGTATAATGGGGTATCTTAAAAATATAAATATTAGTTTTTTTTTATCTATTAGTGAGGCTCAGTCGTTAATCTGGTTTTTGGGTTTATAACTCCTTCCAATGCAGACGGGTCGTGGGTTCAAATTCCGGTTCATCCTGAGTTCTTCTTAACTCTCAAATTTACTTTCATCCATCAATGTGATATTATGCTTATGTGAAACGCTATGGTGACATGAAGCCATCCCAGCAAAAAAAGTGAAAGTAAAATTAGAAACAAATTGTGTGTAGGTACCCTATTTATTTGTTCTTGGAACGAAGTAGGGAGACAATAACTGCAATTAAATTTTTTAGCACTGGATAAAAATGCAGATTCATTACTAGATGGCCTTATTTGTTATGCTTTTCCCTAAGAACTAGCCCAGAACAACTTTCAGGTGGCTTATTATTAATACATTGTGGGGGTGAAGATAGACGGGGGGGGGGGGGGGGGGGTTAATTAGCATCGATTAATCCATCCATAAGTCATGAGGGAAAAAAATTTTATCAGAAATTGCTTATGAGTTTTTGACTGGTTTCGTATGCCATTTCTAGATTAAGCACATCATCATGTAAACTTGAACCCACCTGTCAGTTACAAAACATAAATTACAATACGGGAAGTTGTATGATTAAATTACTGATAATTAGATATTTATATTGAAATACCAAACTATCGTGTAAAGGCATCCATTCAAATTTAAAGAAGAGGATTCTGTCTGTTTTTCCCCTGTGTAAAGGTTAGCTTGATAGTCATGCCCAAACAACTATAAACTGGAAGCTTCGCAAACGCTTTTACAGGCGCTTTGGTGGAATTGGTGCATTGAGCTTCCATGTGTTATGCAGATTTTCTGTTATTCTTGTGAAAAAATCATTAGAATCGGATAAAGCAAAGTAGGTGTATAAGTCGAAGAAGTTTTAAAAATCGAAAAAAAAAAAGTTAAATTGCGATTTTCATAGAAATAGGTTTTTCGATTGCGCTCAAATCTCAAACTAATATATAAATTGATAAAATTTAGGTTCTATGAAAAAATCATTCAATCGGATAAAGCATGTAGGGTTTTTAGTCGAAGAAAACTTTTTTAAATCGTAAAAAATCGTAAAATTGCGATTTTTATAAGAAATAATTTTTCGATTGCGCTCAAAAACGTGGCAGTTTCTAAGTTTAGAGATTTCGAAGGCCTCCACAAAATTTCATCGCAATTGGAGGGAGTATCGGTTTAGCCGGAATCGTGTAAAAAAACAAAAAAAAAAACAGAAAAAAAAGAAAAACGTTCTGGATTTTTTTCTCTGGTGTAGTGGAATAAATCTTTGCTACGCTCTTCAATAAAACTTGTATGCGATATAGTTTCGATATAATTTATGGTGAGCGTAGCGAGCGTGCGAGCGAAGCGAAGATTCCATTTCACACACGAGAAAAAAACCGGAAAGTTTTTTTTTTTCTTTCCTTCCTTCTTCTTTTTTTTCTGTATTTTGGTGTTTCAGCACATTCGGCAAAACGATACTCCGTTTGCGATGAAATTTTATGGAGGCCTTCAAACT